>JAURVB010013847.1:0-130079 GCA_033002965.1 Piper betle | reverse complement strand
TACTCTACTTCGTACCTACACATCAAAACTAGATACTAACGCCCGCTAACTAAATGATGCATCAAACTCAACAAACATCACACAATATGAATAACATCCATCAACATAACAATCAGAAAATCATAAAACTAATTAATCCTAGCTCATCCTATTCATACTAATTTTATTATATTTTCCTAAGTTACATTACTCGATTAGCATGCTCAACTCGATCTACCTCATAAGATTACTTATTATTCATTCTCCCTTAATCTCATCATACAACTTATCATTTCATCCCTAATTAGTCATTAATCACCTCATGTAACTTATCACTATCAATCACATCAATAAATCAATCCTACAATAAATCAATCCTAGCATGCTGTGCTAGCACTCATCATCAATTTTAAATAAATCGATCGGAGGTAATTATACCTCACGTCGTCGGCGATCGGCGATCGGCGACGGTTCTGCCGCGCGTCTCGGAGCTCAAATTCGGCGCTCATCGGCGTCCGAAGCTCGATCGGGCTCCACTGGGCGAGCCCCGCGGAAGATCCGGTGAATTCTGGCGAATTCCAGAAATTCCGATTTTTCCGGCGGTTTTCCGGCCGCTACTGGCGGTTTTCCGGCGGCTTCCGGTGGTTTCCCGGCGACAATCGCCGGCGGCGTCTACTAGTCGGAAAGGGGTCGTGTTGGGTACCCTCGGAACCGGCTCGGCGAGCCCGACTCATCTATGGCCTCAACATGGTCGACGGAGTTGGCGGCTCGCCGGAAAATGGCCAAAACAGTGGTGGCGGCGGTGGGTGACTCGATCCGGCCGGGATGGGCGGCGCTGGCCTCCGTTCTGGTCGGGGACAGTCGTGGGTTGGTCGGAGACGTCGAGGTGACCACTCGATCACGGCGGCGACGGTCGCCGGCGGCGGAATCGGCAACGTGACCGCAACGCGGCCGCGGCGTCGCGGCGCGGTTCTCGCGTCGCGGCGGTCCGATGGGGGCCGGAACTGGTCGGGGCGGCAGGGCGACGCCGTGGCCGGGCTGGGCGGCGTCGGTCGACGGCCAGGCGGCGCCGGCCGTGGCGGCGGTGGCGCGCGAACAGGGCGGCGCGGCGAGGGTTTGGGCGCGGGGGAAGAAAAATTCGGGGTGAAAATGGGTGGCAAACTCGTAAATAATACTTGACTCGTCTCCGGCTCGAGTCAAGTATCATAACTAACTCGTATTAAATCCTAAAAAATTTCATAAAAATCGGGAAAAATCCCGTAAAATCAAACAACACCAAAAAAATTATAATGACATGCTCTAGAACTATCAACCCACCCAAACTGCCCGAACGCGTCCTAACGCGGTAAACGGCCTAATACTAATTCTACGATCCACTATATATAAAAATAAAAAAAAAATGACTGGCATACTCTCATATATCTGATAACTCATTCTGTTCTGCTGTATTCATGACGTTATCATCATATATTTGGGTACGCATGACCCTCATAGCTCATACACGCGACCGGCGTCGGCTTGGTACACGTGTCCTGAAACTGACTCAACTCGAAAAGTAACGGTCGACCCGACCGGTTCTGAATATAAAACCCTGACTCGAATCGTGGGTTTTACAACCCCAGTTTGCCGTGCCAAATTGCCCCCTCCCCTGTTTTGTCGTGCCACCTTGGGTCACCCGGGGAAGAGGCGGGAAGGAAGGGGAAGAGGCTAGGGGTAGTCGCTGGAGGTCGCCACTGGGGTTGGTTGGCCGGCAGCGACGCGTGAAAGGTGGGTGGCAGTAGGTAGTCGGGAAGGAAAACAGTCGGGAGAGGGGGAAAGAAGGGAGGCGGTGGCGAGACGATGACAACACTTGTCGATGGCGTCGCTGGCTAGTAGTGGGTGGCCGACGGCAAGGTCAACGGCTGTGGGGTGGCGCGGCAAAAAAAAGGGGGGGGGGGGGAATAAAAGGGTAAAACAGGGGAGAAGGAAATAGGCGGAGGTAGTTTTATAATAAAAACTCGATTCACTCTAGACTCGAGTTAATATTAAGAATTATATCTCGAAAAATATGAAATAAATAGGGTAAAATACCATAAAATAAAATAATCTAGATTATTTTATTTTATGGTATTTTACCCTATTTAGTTCATATTTTTCGAGATGTAATTTGTAATATTAACTCGAGTCAGAAAGAAATTGACAAGGGTAGTTGTGTAATAAAGACTTGACACGCTCCCGACTACAGTTAATATTACGAAATACATCCCAAAAAATATAAAAAATACAATAAAATACCATAAAATAAAATAATTGAGTTCTAATAGATTATTCTATTTTATGGTATTTTACTCTATTTTTTAATATTTTTTAAATATATTTCATAATATTGACTCGAATGGGGAGCGGAACAAGTCAAGCTTTTATTACAAAATTATCATCGTTTCATTTTTCTTCACTAACTCTAGTTTCTCCCCTATCGAGCAAGTCAAGTTCCTCCCCCCACCCGACAAAGATGGGCGACGCCCAAGTTTGGAGCCGAGCTGTGGCCCGCCGCCTCGAGTCGGGAGTGAGTTAAGTTTTATTACGAAATTATTTTATTTTTTTAAAATTTATTTCTTAATATTGAATTTAGTCAGTAACGAGTCAAGTTTTTATTACGAAATTACCATCGCCCTTTCCTTCCCCACCCCCACCCCCTCTGTTTTGCCGCACCACCCTCCGCTGGCGACCTCAAAGCCGGTCGCTTGCTGCCTTCCCGACTCTGCCCTAGGCCTGGACGGCACATGCTCAGGGCCACTGTGTAGCACAGCCAAGCGCCACATCCTTGCCACCGCTATCGCGGCCCTTCTGCCACATCATGCTTCCGCAACCTGCCATCACCACAACCTCACCACCGCTGTAGCAATGTTACCGTTGCAGCTGAACCATCACGTGCATCTGCATCCCAGTCGCCGCAGCGTCGTTGCCACGACTGGAACACCCCAAATCCGGTCCACACTTATGAACCGAATCGGCATGTTACAGGCCCTGGTTAGGTCGGCTAACCCGAACCTAACTCATGCGGATCCAATCTCGACGTCTTAAGATGACGATACAACTCGCAATGCATTGATGAATATACAACCCTAACGTGGTACTACATGAATGACATGCAATTCAAGCACACACCAATACCATTACGATTAAACTCAATAAAAATTCTAAAATAAAACGAACAGAATTTCCCCTAAAAGTGCAATTAGGATACACCCTATCAAAACAATACATACCAATATATATGCATATATCAATAATTTTAATCACACATAATCTAATATACTGTATATTCATTATAGAACTTATGCCATACTTCTGTTGCGCACTCTGATCACATCTCACCTCTTATCGTTATATCTTAGCTTTTCATCATGTCATAACATTATTTCGTTGTGTTTAATCATACCCTATCATGTCTTAGTATTTCACATCATTCACAATATGATAGCTTCATCAATAAAATATAAACACTCAATCGACTAACATGTGTGCAAGTGACAACAATGCTCCTTCGTCCAAGCTGGCTCCTTCAACTAGTGATTATTACCTACATATAGTATAAAAACACGTCATTAACAAGTGTTACTGGTCCGGAAAATAAAATAACTATAACAAGCTGGCTATGAGAGCAAACTCTCATATGAAAGAAAACAGCATACTCCACATGAACACTCTGAAGGGCACTACTGAGGAGCCACTGGGCTGCAGACCCGGTAGCATCCCGAACTTACTGATCTGCTACTGGTACTGTGCCGCTCTCGGCACTTCTTTTCAGTACTTCTCGTGAAACTTTATCCTAAGCCCTCTCCTTACCTCCATATTTCTCCTGGCCTTGAGCACGAAGGCCGAGTACTCTCAGGCAGTCGCCTTTAGTACCCTTTGAACCACAAGTCCGGACATGCGCTGTACTAAACAGTACCCGTAAACCTCCACGTTCTCCGGGTGTGAGGAACTCAAACGTGGAGTTGTCAGGATCCCTCGGGAATGGAACAGTCCGCTGGCACTAATCCAGAGTCCCGCTTTGACTGTCACGGCAGCCTCTGCATGGTACGTGCAGTCGATTTCTCCATCTCTCGTCTCACTGAAAACGCGAAAACTACATATAGATAGGGCTGGGTAGGGATTTATATAATAGGCCCGAAGGCAACTTGTGGTGGATCTTGTTTTCGAAATCATCCTTGAGGGATCTCATCCTCGAGGGGTTATTAATACGGAAAACTATTCGGTTAAATGGCCCGAGTTAAGTGGGATCCGATAAAGCGCCACTTACCTCGTCCTGTAGGCATTAAAACAACATACAATAGAAAAGAGTAAAACAGACGAGTCCTAAACGGACCTGGTAGAAGCTCCAAGCGTGTCATCGCGCCTAGGCGGCGAGCTCCTACTCTGTACCTACACATCAAAACTAAATACTAACGCCCGCTAACTAAATGATGCATCAAACTCAATAACATCACAATCACAATGCAAGCATCCATCAACATAACAATCAGAAAATCATAAAAATAATTAATCCTAGCTCATCCTATTCATACTAATTTTATTACGTGTCTGTAACTTATGTCGTGGTCACTTATCATGCTCTGACCTGATCTACTTTATTAGATCACTTACATTCAAGCGCTATTCATCAAACCATGTCTGTAACACCCCCAATCCGGTTCACGCTCGTGAACCAAACCGGCATGTTACAGGCCCCGGTTAGGTCGGCTAACCCGAACCTAACTCATGTGGATCCAATCTCGGCGTCTTAAGATGAAGATACGATCCATCATGAATGAATAAATATGCAAAATCCTAACATGGTACTACATGAATGACAAGCAATTCAAAATACACACCAATACAGTTACGATCAAAATTCTGAAATCAAAACAGACAGGGTCTCCCCTAAAAGTGCAATTAGGGTCCACCCTGTCAAAATAATCTATACAGGTATATAAGCATATATCAATAATTTCATTAACACACAATCTGATTACTATACTCATTCTGAACTTGGGTCCTAACCCATCATACTTTTGCTGCGCTACTATGATCATTTCATTTCGTATCATCATCATGCCTCAAACATTTAATCATGTCATTCACAAAATAATAACATAATAATACAATATTAAACATTCAAAAATCTAACATGTGTGTGCACAAGACCTCATTGCTCCTCCGTCCAAGCTGGCTCATCCATCTCGTGCTTATCACCTACATATATATAAGAAAAACGTCAGTAACAAGCGTTACTGGTCCGGAAAATAAAATAACTATAACAAACTGGCTATGAGAGCAAACTCTCATCTGAAAGAAAACATATACTTCCTCAAGAACACTCTGAAGGGCACTACTGAGGAGCCACTGGGCTGCAGACCCGGTAGCATCCCGAACTTACTGCTGCTGGTACTGTGCTACTCTCAGCACTTCTTTTCAGTACTTCTCGTGAAACTTTATCCTAAGCCCTCTCCTTACCTCCATATTTCTCCTGGCCTTGAGCACGAAGGCCGAGTACTCTCAGGCAGTCGCCTTTAGTACCCTTTGAACCACAAGTCCGGACATGCGCTGTACTAAACAGTACCCGTAAACCTCCACGTTCTCCGGGTGTGAGGAACTCAAACGCGGAGTTGTCAGGATCCCTCGGGAATGGAACAGTCCGCTGGCACTAATCCAGAGCCCGCTTTGACTGTCACGGCATCCTCTGCATGGTACGTGCAGTCGGTTTCTCCATCTCTCGTCTCACTGAAAACTCGATAAAACTATATAATATAGGCCTGGGAAGGGATTCATATAATAGGCCCGAAGGCAACTTGTGGTGGATCTTGTTTTCGAAATCATCCTCGAGGGATCTCATCCTCGAGGGGTTATTAATCCGGAAAATATTCGATTAAATGGCCCGAGTTAAGTGGGATCCAATAAAACACCACTTAACCCGCCCTGCAAATAATAAAATAAACATACAATGGAAGAGCGTAAAACAAGACGAGTCCTAAACGGACCTGGTAGAAGCTCCGAGCGTGTCATCGCGCCTAGGCGGCGAGCTCCTATTCCGTACCTACACATCAAAACTAAATACTAACGCCCGCTAACTAAATGATGCATCAAACTCAACACAATTAAACACAGAATCATCATCAAAATAACCATCAAATAATTATAAGAGTAAATAATCCTAACTCAACTACTCATACCATATTTTATTCTGTTCTTCTAAGTTGCATCATACTAGATTAACATGTTCATACACAATTCATCTCATTAGATCACTTCATTAACTAATAATCTCATCATGCACAATTATCATGCTCAACTCGATCTACCTCATTAGATCATTCACTATTCATTCTCAATTAATTGCATCATGCAATCATCACTACACTCATACTCATACATTTATCATGACAATTATTCAATTCTAGCATGGTATACTAACAATCATAATCAATTTTAAATAACTCAATCGGAGGTACTTATACCTCACGTTGTCGACATTCGGCGACGGCTAGGGTTCCGTCGCGCGTCTCGGAGCTCAAATTCGGCGCTCATCGGCGTCCGAAGCTCGATCGGGCTCCACTGGGTGAGCCCCGCGGAAGATCCGGTGAATTCCGGCGAATTCCAGAAATTCCGATTTTCCGGCGGTTTTCCGGCAGCTAATGGCGGTTTTCCGGCGACTTCCGGTGGTTTTCCGGCGACAATCGCCATCGGCGTCTACTAGCTGGATAGGGGTCATATAGGGTACCATCGGAACCGGCTCGGCGAGCCCGACTCATCTATGACCTCAGTGTGGCCAATGGAGGCGGCGGCTCGCCGGAAAACGGCAAAACAGAGGCCGGCCGTGGTGGTTGCTAGATCCGGCCGGCCACGGCGGCAACAGCCTCCGCTCCGGTCAGGAAGCGTCACTGGGTGGTCGACGGTGCTGAGGCGACCACCTGATCGTGGTGGCGATGCTCGCCGGCGGCGGAATCGGCGACGCGACCGCAACGCGGCCGCGGCGTCGCGGCGTGGTTTCCTCGCGTCGCGGCGGTCCGATGGGGGCCGGACCTGGTCGGGGCGGCAGGGCGACGCCGTGGCCGGGCTGGGCGGCGTCGATCGGCGGCCAGGCGGCGCCGGCCGTGGCGGCGGTGGCGCGCGAACAGGGGCGGCGCGGCGAGGGTTTGGGCGCGGGGGAGAAAAGTCGGGGTGAAAAATTAGTTGGGTGGCAAACTCGTAAATAATACTTGACTCGTCTCCGTCTCGAGTCAAGTATCATAACTAACTCGTATTAAATCCTAAAAAAATTCATAAAAATCGGGAAAAATCCCGTAAAATCAAACAACAACAACAAAAAATTATAATGGTATGCTCTAGAACTATCAACCCACCCAAACTGCCCGAACGCGTCCTAACGCGGTAAACGGCCTAATACTAATTCTACGATCCACTATATATAAAAATAAAAAAAATGACTGGCATACTCTCATATATCTGATAACTCATTCTGTTCTGCTGTGTTCATGACGTTATCATCATATACTTGGGTACGCATGACCCTCATAGCTCATACACGCGACTGGCATTGGCTCGGTACACGTGTCCTGAAACTGACTCAACTCGAAAAAAATAACGGTCGACCCGACCGGTTCTAAATATAAAACCCTAACTCGAATCGTGGGTTTTACAATGTCTCTTATCAATTCATTCGTAATTAAGCATTAATCACATCAATAATTAGTCCTAGCATGCTGTGCTAATAATAATCAATTTTAAATAAATTAATTGGAGGTAATTATACGTCACATCGTCGGCAATCGGCGACGGCTAGGGTTCTGTCGCGCGTCTCGGAGTTCAAATTTGGCACTCATCGGTGTCCGAAGCTCGATCGGGCTCCACTGGTTGAGCCCCGCGGAAGATCGGGTGAATTCTGGCGAATCCCAGAAATTTTGATTTTCCGGCAGCTGCTTGCGGTTTTTCGGCGACTTCCTGTGGTTTTCCGGTGACAATGGCCGGCGGCGTCTACTAGTCGGAAAGGGGTCGTGTTGGGTACCCTCGGAATCGGCTCGGCGACCCCGACTCATCTACGAGGTCGACGCGGCCAACGGAGGTGGTGGCTCGCCGAAAAATGGCTAAAACAGGGCCCGCAGCGATGGGTCGCTAGATCTGGCCGGCTAGGCCGGCGATGGCCTCCGCTCCGGTCGGGAAAGGCAGCTGAGGGGTCGAGGACGTCGAGCCGACCACCTGATCGTGGTGGCGACGGTCGGTGGCAGCGCGATCGGCGACGCAAGCGCTGCGTCACCGCGGTGGTTCCTCGCGTCGCGGTGGCCAGCTCGTGGCCGGGCCTGGTCGGGGCGGCAGGGCGACGCCGTGGCCGGGCTGGGCGGCGTCGATCAACGGCCAGGCGGCGTCGGCCGTGGCGGTGGTGGCGCGCAAACAGGGGCGGCGCGGCGGCTAGGTTTGGGCGTGGGGGAGGAAAGGTCGGGGGTGGAGAAGAGATGGTTGGGTGGCAAACTTGTAATTAAGACTTGACTCGTCTTCGGCTCGAGTCAAGTATAATAACTAGGTCGTATTAAATCCTTAAAAAATTCATAAAAATCGGGAAAAATCCGGTAAAATCAAACAACGTAAAAAAAATCATAATGATATGCTCTAGAACTATCAACCCACCCAAAATGCCCGTAAAGCGTCCTAACGCGGATAACGGCCCAAAACTAATTGTACGATCCACTATATATAAAAATAATAAAAAAAATGACTGGCATACTCTCATATATCTGATAACTCATTCTATTCTACTGTGTTCATGACGTTATCATCATATACTTGGGTACGCATGACCCTCATAGCTCATACACGTGACTAGCATCGGCTCGGTATACGTATCCTGAAACTGACTCAACTCAAAAAAATAACTGTCAACCCGACCGGTTCTAAATGTAAAACCCTAACTCGAATCGTAGGTTTTACAACGACCATGGTCTTATGCACCATGGCCCCTCTGCCCCCGCTTGCCATTGTGACCCCTCCTCGCTGCCACTGCCGCAGCACCCCACCGATGTTCTTTATTTACGTTATGAAATAAGAGTAGATGTTAATCATGAATCATAAAGTTTGACGTGGATAGTGATACGTGAGCGGATAACATAGGCAGAGAAAGTATGTATAGCCTTTTTTCATATTATGAGCTACTTATTATCTTCAACTAATTAAACTTTGCAATTTATCAATACTAATTTATTTATCACCATCTTATTTAAATATATGCAATGTATTTTTTATTTTAAATTAAACTATGTAAAAAGTTTTGAATAGACTTAATTAAGTTTAATGGTTTCATGGATAATTTTTAAACCGAATTTTAATCTCATAAATAAAAGTTAATATCATAAAAGAAGCTTCTAAAAAGTAAACATTGTTTTTCTAAAATACTAAACCTTGCCAAGTAAGAAATACAGCCAGTCAGTAACTAGTACGTCGCTGATCACTTGACGAGCAGGCAAAGCCTCTTTTGGTTTTACATTAGAATTTTTAGTTAAATACTTGTAGGAGGCAATCTCTTGTACTTCATCAAAAGGGGAGTAGTCTCGTATCGTTTACAACAACGTTGTCCAGCCATCCCGCATGCCTATAACTAACTGTATATACCCCAACCTTCAGTAAATTCACGTGGGGGATGTGCTGTCCACCACCATTTTCACACAAAACTGCCCGTATCTAGAAAAATTGGGCCGAAAGTATCCCGTTTGGTGCATCTTTGTACAATCCGCCTTATCGGACGGAATTGGTTCCGCTATACGGAGTTGAACCGACCAGTCCGTTCTTGTATTTAAAATTATGATCTATATTACTGAGAGTATGTGGGCTGTTGTATCATAAATCAAAATAAGATTTAGATTATACTAGGTAAGATGTTGTGTTAGGCACTACTTATATCAAATAATTTTTAATTATATATATATATATACTTTTATTAAATATTAAAATAGAGTATAATAATTTAATATCTTTAACTATAGATTGTGACTGATTAATGATATATTATATTAAAATGAAAAAATGAATTATAATTATTTGATTTTTACTATATTTTTTAGACAATTAGGCAAATTCTTATTAACAAGAAATTAGAACTTTAGATTATCCCAGTTCGAATCCATAACATTCAATCGTGAAAAACCCATGTAGGTTTGAAAGGCAAATGGTACCAGAAGTACGTACATTGAATTATGTTCTACCAGCGGCCTTTTGTAAGCATCGAATCAGGCCCATTGTGTGACTGTAGATTGAAGAGGAATCCCCTTCCAACGAGGACGCTGTACAGTAAGCTGAGAGTTCAGATCAGGGACACGTACGTGAATGGGTATTACCGCTCTTGTGCCCTTGGCAACCCCAGCCATGTTTGGTTTTGGATCAAAAGCATAACGCTATACTTAGCTTGCCGGTTGGCAAGTAACAGTGGCACAATAATAGGTGCCCCCGATCTAAACTCTAAACTCGTTAGTTGATCCCATGACCAATATTAATCGATTTTGGAGTATAAAGAAAATAGAAAAACAGAGGAGTAGGAGACCTAGGTGAAGGCGGCAATGACTTCCGTTCACAAAAGATAGTAAGAAACACGCATTCAGAACTTATTACTTTAGCAATGGACATATATAAGACCGGCTGAATAGACCGCTGTTACTAATTTGAATAATAAAAACGCCGTTAGGAACACAAGACCCCGATATATAATCGTAACATAATAAACCAGTTGGAAGCTCTTCGCAAAGACCCAAATTTGCTACGCCTGCCTACCCTAATCTGTTGTTGTTTAATCCCCCAACGAGATCCATACACAAAATACAAGGCACAAGCAACGGTGTAAGCTC
Source organism: Piper betle (assembly GCA_033002965.1). NCBI lineage: Eukaryota > Viridiplantae > Streptophyta > Magnoliopsida > Piperales > Piperaceae > Piper > Piper betle. Next base: position 119,253 of record JAURVB010013847.1, on the reverse strand, counting down.
CCTGACCCACTGTCTGTCCAGCCAGCCTGCAACCAAAGGTTGGCAGCATTCATGGTTGGTGACCATTTTTGGTGACTGCTGTCTCTTCCCCCCCCCCACCCCACCCCAAAAATTACTTACCATATCACCCAATTCCATGCTCTTTGTTTTTGACTTATAAAGAAAATCAAGATGAAGGGCATTCTCCATTTACTCACTCGCAGACAACTCTCCTCTCCAATGGTAACTTTCTTTTTTAACGCACGTATTTTGTTTCATGATTTGGAGAAACATCAAAATCTTCTGTTATACGTTCGACGAGTCTAGTGCAAAACAATTCTAATTTCGAACTTCTATGAATACATGCAAACTTTTTTTCCAATTAATAAGAATCTTTTAAAAGAAAGCTTGATTTGTTTAACCATCCAACGATAAGACATCACTCCAATGGAACACAGAGAAAGGCTGTTTCCCAGTTCATTGAGTCGTACTTGACGTGGAAATTACCTCAGAAAAAGTATGGACCGGTTCCGGACCACCCATTTGAGGAGGACTATGCTTCATGCCAAATGGCCATCTTGCCAGGCTGCTTCTTTCCCCAAGCAGATCAGGGACGCATTCGCTTCAAGAAGTCATCAAAATGGAGGTTCTGGGAGGGAGGAATAGAATTGGACTGGACGATGTTACCAAGCTTGAAGCCGATGTTGTGATTCTTGCAACAAGTTTTGATGGGAAACTCAAGTGTATATATATATAAATGATATGGTGCGCTGCCATCTTTTGGCGAGCGCACCGTGGCTGCCAATCTGGGCCGTTGGACCCTTCAACCCCCCCCTACAGTACGCCGCCCGCCCCTGCCGGCCAGCCGACCCCGCCGCGGCCCATGCGGCCGACCCCCGCCGGAGCCCGCCCGCCGGACCTCCCCAAGCCGTCGCCCCTCGCCGGCGGCCGCCTCCGCCACCGCAGATGCACCCCTCCACCCCCTGCACCTGCCCGCCGCCCCCCCCCGGGCACCGCCACCACCCCCCGCCTGGGGCGGGCTCCGGCGGGGGTCGGCCGGCCGGCAGAGGGCGGGCGGCGAGACTATGGGGGGGGGGGGGGGGGGGTTTGGCGAAGTGATCTGGGCCATTGGATCGCGATCCAACGGCTCAGATTTGTAGATGCATGGTGCGCATCCATCTTTTGGCAGCGCACCATAGCATTACTATATATATATATATATATATATATATATATATATATATATATATATATATATATATATATATATATAGAATAAATATTGCTGTTCTCCAGCACAGCCATCTTGGCTGTGCTGGAGAACGATCTTGGCCGTTGGATTAGCATCCAACGGCCAAGATAAAAAATAAAAAAAGGGCGCGCGCCGCCGCAGGAGCGACGGCGGAGGGGCGCCCACGATGCCCGGCCACGGCGACGGCCGGGGGGGGGGGCGGCGGCGACAGGGGACGGGGGCGCGGCGCGGCTGGGTGGCGGGCGGAGGCCGAGGGGGCGCGGCGGGGTGGCAGGCGGGGGACCGAGGGGGCGCGGCTGGGTGGCGGCGGGGGCCGAGGAGGGCGCGACAGGGGTGGCGGGTGTGGGACGGGGGGGGGGGGGGGAGGGGGCGGGGGGACCGGTTGGAGTGGTGTCGCACGGCGGCAGGAGAAGAGGCGGGGCGGCTGGATTCGCCGCCCCGTCCCTGCGGTTACGTTGGTCGGGGTGGCGGCGTCGGCCGGGGTGGTGTCGCGTTGGCCAGGGTGGCGTCGCGTCGGCCGGGGTGGCGGCGACGCGACGGCCGGCGGACAACGAGAATATTTTTTTTTTTTTTATGGAGAAGGGGGAAGTGGGGGCTTGTTTCAGCTGTTGGATTTGATCCAACGGCTGAGACACTGCACTCGGCTAACTTGGCTGTGCTGCAGTACAGCCCCCCCACCCTCATATATATATATAAAATTGTATCATATATATTATTATTAAATTAATCTATTAAAATTAAGATTAACGAATTATTAATATTTAAGATAAGTATGGATTAATATATGTAGATAGTATTTTCATAATTTTTAATTTATGATGAATTAAATCGAAATTATTAAAAATAAGGATAGATATGGTTATGATCCCTAAATTCGCTGTAGTTTTTCTTTCTTGTATCTTATCATCCAAAAACTTTTGTTTTGGAGAACTGGTGTTGAATTTGGAAAATCAAAACCTAAAAAAGTTAAGCATCGTTTTACCTTTATGGATTCAGGTACGTTTCCCTTATCAAATTTTATTTTCTTGATGATTTAATATTAAGATTAATAAGGTTTTATCGATGTATTTTTTATCTATATAATTTATTTAAATTAAATATAGAAGAAGTGATATTAGAGCATCTTCATATTAAATTATTTGATTAATTTAATGTGTTTAATTTTTAATAAAGATTCAAAAAAGATAGATTCCAAAATAAAATCTTATTGGAATTATTTAGTTCTATATCACATCAAAATCTAATGATTTAGGATTGTAAAATAATACTAGTTTGTAAGAATGAATGAAATCGTCTTTAACCTATTGGGAGTACCCCATATAGGTGGATTTGGTCATGGAGGTGCGAAATAGTATTTTTAAGATATGTTATTATTATTTTCACAAATGTGGGAAAAAATACAAGAAATTTATATATGGGATATTTATTTTCAAATCAAAATCCTCTTTTAGCAAAATATCAACCAAGGAAAGTAAAGTTATAAAAGGAAAAAAATTATAATTTTAGAAATTTTCAAATAAAAATACTTTTATAACCTTTTCAGTTTTATGTTATTTATAGTTGGGATTATTAAATTCAAATTATGGTTTATTTATAATTAATATTTTAGAATTTATTAATTGCATACAATATACTACAAAAATAGCCTATTTTATAGAAATTAATTTATTTTAAAATATTATGAAGGTTATGGGTATATGATTCATGTGGATATTAATCGTCCTAAATGAAGGTTAATATTTGACTGAGTTATATATACATTTGTGGTAATAAATATGAGATAATTATCAAGATTTCATATAAATAATAAATTAGTCTAAAATTATATTTATTATTTGATAGGATTTATTATCTATATTTGATTACGATATTTAAAAGTACCACTTACAAATTAATATTTCTATCCAAGAACTAATTATTAATATTATGCTAGGTATCTTTTGATGAGATTTACCATTATTTGAATTATTAATCTTATTATGTGCATATTATTTTGTTCTATTTTCAATTAATCAATCTGTTTATATGATTTCTACCAACATTAATTCAGTTCTAATGCTTAAAGATCATTTTAAGGATTGGAAGAAGAGAGTGATAATCGTTCTCGATTACATAGATCTTGACTTTACGTTAAGGACTGAATAACCTGCTTCTCTTACGGACAAAAGTTCTATTTAGGAAAAACGGGACATTTAAAAGTGGGAACGTTCAAATCGTACTGAGTCTTATGATCATGAAGGGAGAGATTCTATAGACCTTCTAAGGTGATTCTATGGACCTTCAAAGGTGATGTATCTGAGAAGGTTACTACAACCACTGAGATTTTTAAAGAAATTGAAAAATGTTTTGTAAAAAATGATAAAACTCAAATAAGTACGCTTTTGTCGAAATTGATTTCAATGAAGTTTAAAGACAAAATAAACATAAAAGAGTACATCTCAGAGGTGTCAAATATTGCTTCAAAACTAAATGCACTAAAGTTAGAGTTAACGAGGATTTACTCGTGCATTTAATTTTAATTTCTTTTCCTACACAATTTAGTCAATTCAAGGTTAATTACAAGTGCTTAAGGGATAAATGGATTCTTAATGAGCTCATTTTTTATTGTGTCTAAGAAGAAGAAAGGTTGAAGGAAGAACAGCATGAAAGTGCTCACTTGGCTAGTACCTATCAAGACAAAATTAAGAAAAAAAGAGGGCTAAGGAAGCTGGTAATGGTTCTTACAAGCAACAACAAAAGAAAGAAAATCAGGCATCATGTTATTTCTTTTATGGTAAACATAGACATACGAAGAATGAATGCACTAAGTATCATACTTGGCGCGCAAAGAAATATCCATTTCTTAATTTTGTTTGTTTTAAGGCCAATTTAGTTTCAATGCCAAAACACACTTGGTGACTAGATTCGGGTACTACTACTTATATAAGTATGCCAAATGATGTTGAAAGATGCATCTATGTGGGTGATAGCAAATCAAATGTAGTTGAAGCAATAAAAACTTTTAAATTATTATTGAAGATAGAATATTATTTAAATTTGAAAAAAATATATGTAGTACCGTTATTTAGACAGAATTTAGTTTCTATTTCTATATTGGACAAATTTAGTTACTCTTGTTCATTTAATAATAATAAGTTTAGTCTTTTTCTAAATTCAAATATTCTGGGTACGAGTTCCTTGTCTTTTTATGATAATTAATATTTACTTGATATTATTGTATTTTTAAATAAAACTTTGTATGCGGGTTTATGTAGTACGAAAAGAAAATTAACTGATGAGAATTCTACTTTACTTTAGCATAAGTATTTAGGACACATTTCTAAACAAAGAATTAAATGACTTGTGTCAAATAAAATTCTTGATTTTCTTAATTTATCAGATTTTTAGGTCTGTACTGAGTGCATTAAGGAAAAATAAATAAATATAAGGAGACTAGGTGTCAATAGATCTTTAAGTGTTTTACAACTAATACATATAGAAATTTGTGGGTTATTTCCTATAGTTACTTAGAATAGTCAACAATATTTTATTACATTCATAGATGATTATTCTCATTATGGTTACCTTTATTTTATTCATGAGAAGTCTCAAGCACTGATCGTGTTTAAGGTATATAAGGTTGAAGGTGAGAACCAAATTAACAAAACTATTAAGGTTATTAAATCTGACCTTGATGGTGAATACTATGGTAGATATGATGGATTAGGTATACAATGTTTAGGACCATTTACCAAATTCTTATAAGAGTATGGAATCGTCCCACAATACACAATGTCAGGTACTTCTAACATGAATAGTGCAGTTAAGAGACGAAGCCGAATATTAAAAAACATGATGAGAAGTATGATTGCTCATATTACTTTACTTAATTTACTCTAGGATGAGGGGCTAAAAATAGCAGTATATCTTCTTAATAGAGTACTAACAAAGGCAACAGGTAAGACCTCTTATGAACTTTAGACTGGAAAAAACTAATATTAAGCATTTACGCATTTGGGTTTATCCAGCGGAGGTAAGGCCTTATAGGCCAAATGAAAGGAAACTAGACTTAAGAACAATTAGCAACTATTTTATTGGGTACTTTAAATGGTCTAGAGGGTATAAGTTTTATGATCCCACAATAAGGTCATTCTTTGAGACAAAAAATGCCCAGTTCTTTGAGGATGTTAAGATTGTAGGGGAAATGAAGTTAGAGACTTTGTCTTTGAAGAAAAATATGTTTATCTTTCCATGATTGTTCTTGTCAATAATCAGGATCATATTCCTAATGTTGTACAAGAAACAACACCAAAATTAAAAGCAATGTCGAGAATCGCCCTAATTACAATCATCAAGTTATACCTGAAGAACAAACTGAACAGCCTCAAGAAAAATGTCATTGAGGAGATCCACAAAAAAAAGAGAAATATAATTTTAGATGATTATATCATATTTCTCTAACAACATGAAGATAATATTAGAATGGTAGAAGATGATCTAATCAACTTTCATCGAACCATGAAGAGTTTTCTTAAAAGTGGATTGATGTCATGAACGAAGAGATAAAGTCCATGAAAGCTAATGACATTTGGGATCTTGTCCCATTGCCTAAAGGTACGAAACCTATTGGTTGTAAATTGATATTAAAAACTAAGAGGGTTTCAAAAGGTGATGTAAGAAGTCAAGAATCGTTTTACTTTTATGAATTCAGGTATTCTTCTATAATTAAATTTTATTTTCTTAATGATTTAATATGAAGAAGAATAAAGTTTTATCATGATGTTTTTTTTATTTATATAATTTAGTTAAGTTAAATATACAACACATACTACATGAGTCATAACGTGATCTAATTGAAAACAAGTCTGGCATAATGCTCTGTTCAAGTAAATGGTTGAAACTTATCCATATTTTACGTATGTGCACAAATACAATTCATCATTCAAATCATACCCCTGCCTCGTCTGCCCGTAGGTGTACATAAATGTGTTGTTATCTGTTGCAGGGGGACTATCCATCCATTGATTCCAAACATGGCCTTTGTTGGGTACTTGGAGATCATGTCAAACTTGCATTCTAGATAGCTGCATTGCATTTGGCTTTCTAGACCGCTTGATTACCACTTTTATCTGCCAAGCGTAGAGAAAATGATGGAGCAGATTGACAAAGAAATGGATGTTATGAAGAAGAGTATCAAGTTCTATAAGCGGCATTGCATTTCAACCTTTAGCATGAACCATAGCAATGAGACATGCAAAGAGATGAGATAGACATCTTGGAAGAAGGGGAGTTGGCTTGCAAAAACGTTTAGTGTTGAGAAGAATCCCCAAAGTTGGAAATCAACAATAGTGAGTACAAGATATGAAAAATAATGCCCGAGAAATAAAATAAAACAAGATTAAAAGAACAAAGATTTAACATGGAAAACCTTCATTTTATCAAAAGTCAAAAACCACAGGACAACAACAAATAATTTACTATTTTAACTAGAGATTATAGTCATCAAATATATAGAGATGTATAATAACATTACTCATCTAACTTATACTAACCTATATTATTGAGATTAAAAATTTTCTTTCTCACAATACTTTGTATAAAATTAAACTAGTGAATAATATTAATCCATCTTCTTATCTCTATAAACTAGTAAATAATATTGATCACTCTTATTATCTCTATATTCCTTTTTTATTTCTCTCTTTTTCTCTTTGTATTTTTTTTCTATTTCTCTCTTTTTCTCTCTATATTCCTTTTTATATTTCTGTCTTTTTCTCTCACATCCTGTTCTATTTTAGACGGAGGAAAATGTGTTTTAGACTGAGGCAAATGAGGCAATCTGTTTTAGATTGAGGCAATTGAGGCAATCTGTTTTAGATTGAGGCAATTGAGGCAATGTGTTTTAAACTGAGGCAATGAGTTTTAGACTGAGGCAAATGAGGTAATTTGTTTTAGATTGACGAGGCAAATGTGTTTTAGACTGAGGCAAATCTGTTTTAGATTGAGGCAAAATGAGGCAATCTATTTTAGACTGACTAAGGCAAATGAGGCAATCTATTTTAGACTGACTAAGGCAAATGTGTTTTAAACTGAGGCAAATGAGTTTATTAGATTGAGGCAAATAAATTTATATTTATAGAGGCAAATGTGTTTTAGACTGAGGCAAATGAATTTATATTTATAGAGGCAAATGAATTTATATTTATAGAGGCAAATGAATTTATATTTATAGAGATATTTTAAGACATTTCATCTGAAGTAAATGAGTTTATATTTATAAAGATGTTTTAAGACCCTTCATCTTTTAGTTTTAAAATGACCTTTCATCTTCCAATTTTAGAATGAAGCAAATGAATTTATATTTATAGAGATGTTTTGAGGCCCTCATTTTCCATGGACCAACAATTTTGAGGCCCTTCATTTTCTATGGACCAACAAACAGTCACCTCTGTTTGATACCCCGAAATTTCTTTAGTATTATGATGATATCCAGAGATTTCTTTAATATTTCGATATTTTTTTAATATTTTGAGTGTAACAATAGGCTACATATTATTAATATAATTATAAATATTAATATTTAATCCTTATAACAACTAAGATTATAGAGAGGGCAGGTGAATGCAAACTCCATTAGATTAATTTTACTATAATTCAATTTGAATAATAATAGTAACAATAAACTTTATTAGATTAATTTTACTATAATTCAATTTGAATAATAATAGTAACAATAAAGTTGTATCCTGTTAATGACCGTTGGCCTTATCTAAAATGACTAGTTAGTCACTTATATAAGTCAATACTTAATAAATGGTCTTTTTTATCATTATTTATTGGGTTTGAAATTTTGGACTTTAACAAATGTTCGCACTCCTATTAGACTTGCCACTTTTTGAACTTTAAACAAACATCCACATTTTGTTGGGCTAGACACAACTAGGATTATAAAGCAGATAAATTAAAATTAGTAGCTTTGATACTATAATGACATTTGGGCCTTATAAAAATTGACTATCTAGCTATTTATGCGACTCAACTTTTAGTATTTACGGAGATCCCAAATCGTATCTATTCTAGATGTGAGACTATTCTTAACATCTAGCTACTTAGCAGCTCAATTCTTATTAATTATCAAGGTATGAACTCATATATATTTTACATGTTAGATTCTCAGCATTTTCCATACATGTAAGGTAATTAAGCACTTAACAAATAGTTTTTCTCTACCACTTATTAAACTTGTCACTTAAGACTTTAACAAACATCTGCAGTCATAATTTTTAATACCATACTAGATACCATTGGATTTTCAGGAAGTACGCAATATGGACACTTGCATTAGGTAAAAATGGATTCAACAAAATTTAACAAATATACCAGATTTATACATATAATATCGTAAGAATCATGTCATCCTGACATGCTTTACCCATGTTGTTTACTTGCGTTGTGAAATAAGGGTAGATGTTAATTTTAAATTAGAAAGTTTGACGTGGGTAATACGTGAGTAGAGAACATAGGTGGAGAAAATATGATAGCCTTTTTTCATATTATAAGTTACTTTTAATGCTTATTATTACCTTCAATTAATTAAACTTTACAATTTATTAATAATAATTTATTTATGACCATCTTATTTAAATATATGCAATGCATTTTTTTATTTTAAATTAAACTAAGTTAAAAGTTTTGAATAGACTTAATTAAATTTAATGGTTTCGAGGACAATTTTAAACCCAACTTTAATCCCATAAAATAAACTTTAATCTCATAAAATAAGCTTCTAAGAACGTAAGCATTATTTTTTCTAAAATACTAAACCTTGCCAAGCAAGAAATACAGCCAGTCAGTAATTAGTACGTCGCTGATCACTTGACCAGCAGGTAAAGCCTCTTTTGGTTTTACATTAGATCTGTTAGTTAAATACTTGTAGGAGACAATCTCCTGTACTCCATCCAAAAGGGGAATAGTCTCGTATCGTTTACAACAACGTTGTCCAGCCATCCCGCGTGCCTATAACTAACCGGACATATCCCAACCTTCGGTAAATTCACGTGGGGCACCATTTTCACACAAAACTGCTCGTATCTAGAAACCCTGGTATCTACAAAAATTGGGCCGAAAATATCCGATTTGGTGCATATTTGTACAACGCGCCTTATCGGTTCGGAATTAGTTCGGTATACCGGGTTGAACCGACCAGTCCGTTCCTCTATTTAAAATTATGATCTATATTACTTAGGGTATGTGGGCTATTGTATCATAATTCAAAATAAGATTTCGATTATAGTAGGTAAGATGTCACGTTAGGCACTATTTGTATCAAAGAATTTTTAATTTTATATATAAGCTTTCTTTAAATAATGAGATAGAGTATAATAATTTAATATCTCAACTATAGATTGTAATTGATTATAGATATATTATATTTAAATGAAAAGATGAATTGTAATTATTATATTTTTATTATATTTTTTTCAAGACAATTAGACAAACTCTTATTAATAAGAAATTAAAATTTTAGATTATTTGAGTTCAAATCAGTAACATTTTATTGTGAAAAATATTTTTATAAATGTTTTAAAGAAATTAAGGTTAACAAGAATTGAATTTATGACCATCTTTAAGAGATATTTTTTTATATTTTAATTGATTAATTCTCTTATTTTTAATTTTAACCTTGTGTCATTATGGAAGTACATTAGACCGATCAAGATTGTGTGTTTGCCTGCTCGTCGATGTCTTATTTTGAATATTGTTGCATGCTATCCTTTCAACAGTACGACTACATCAATTCATTTTATTGTGATATGGGCCGATACCAACTCTACTGTTACCCCCAAAGCAAGAAATGATGGGTACCAACTTGCAGGTTTGAAGGGCAAATGGTACCAGAAGCACGTAGGGCTTTTGGAAGCATCGGATCGCTTTGATTGGCGTGAGTAGGCCCATTGTGTGACTGTAGATTGAAGAGGAATCTCCTTCCAACGAGGCCGTTGTACAGTTAGCTGAGAGTTCAGATCAGGGACACGTACGTGAATGGGTATTACCGCTCTTGTGCCCTTGGCAAACCCAGACATGTTTGGTTTTGGATCAAAAGCATAACGCTATACTTAGCTTGCCGGTTGGCAAGTAACAGTGGCACAAGAATAGGTGCCCCCGATCTAAACTCTAAACTCGTTAGTTGATCCCATGACCAATATTAATCGATTTTGGAGTATAAAGAATATAGAAAAACAGAGGAGTAGGAGACCTAGGTGAAGGCGCCAATGACTTCCGTTCGCAAAAGATAGTAAGAAACCCGCATAGTCAGAACTTATTACTTTAGCAATGGACATATATAAGACCGGCTGAATAGACCACTGTTACTAATTTGAATAATAAAAACGCCGTTAGGAACACAAGACACCGATATATAATAGTAATCCTTCCCAGAAACATGATAAACCAGCTGGAAGCTCTCCGCAAATACCCAAATTTGCTACGCCTGCCTACCCTAATCTGTTGTTGTTTAATCCCCCAACGAGATCCATACACAAAATACAAGGCACAAGCAACGGTGTTACTTCACAGGGCAAGCTACCCAGGACGTAAGCTCCCCTGACCCACTGTCTGTCCAGCCAGCCTGCAACCAAAGGTTGGCAGCATTCATGGTTGGTGACCATTTTTGGTGACTGCTGTCTCTTCCCCCCCCACCCCAAAAATTACTTACCATATCACCCAATTCCATGCTCTTTGTTTTTGACTTATAAAGAAAATCAAGATGAAGGGCATTCTCCATTTACCCACCGGGAGACAACTTTTGGCTGCCAAACTCAAATCAGTTATCACCGTGCACAAAACCACGCTTTGCTCGTTTTCATATATCGTCGACCTACAAGTACAAGCCATCAACAACTTCTCTATCTACCAATTTATTCCGACTATACCCACCACGTCGTCGTGTGTGTATATATACCCTTGCTACCGGTTCTGCTTCCACCCCATCTGAATCCCAAGCTGGGAATCGATAGAGGATGAGCAATGCCGAGTTGGAGAAGCAGGGCACGTGCCAGACCCGGTATTGTTGCTATACGCACTATTCACTTTGGAACCGGATTTGTCTCGTGCTCTGGCTCCTCCACCTCGGATGCTCATCCTATTTGCTTTCTCGACCAAGGGCACCCATCCATCTTTGTTGAGGTAATGTCATTTCATTGCTACATATTACAAAGAAAAACCAAACTTTATTCTGTACATTCTTCACGCAATGCATAATTTTGTTAAGGTAAAACAGTTGAATAAATTACTCCTGACTGTAGTCATTACAAACTTGGGATATAAATACCCATGATTCGATTCAATAACTACGTTGTTCAGAACGGTTCTCACCCCAACGCAGCATTGTCTACATGACCAAGGAGGCATGTGTATGTTCTTTGTTTCAGACCTTCAATGGTTTCCGCCATCTCAACCACATCCTGCCCGAGGTTGCGCTGCAGCTGGTCCATCCAGTCGTTGGCGTGCTTGAGCTCATCGGACTCAACCGGCCGGCCTCGGCCTCCTCCTTTGCCTCTCTTCGTCGGCGACTTTGGCCAGAGCCCGGCGTTCAAAGCGCCATCCAAGAATTTTAGGAACCATGTCTGGCATTCCTGCAAGACCGCCTTCCTTGTTTCTTGTATCTCCTTCATGCCTTCCCTTTTCACCCATTCCACCCTTTCAGCTGCTTGAGGTGCTACTCCCGGGCTCGGACTGGTTTTGTCACGTGGGCTCGGGTTGTTTTTCTTGCCGGGCTTGGATTGGCCTAGCGTTGGTGGTGAGCTTGGGAGGAGGCGATTGAAGCCTTCTTTGGGCGACATCGCAGACATTGTTGGCTGGTCGATTAGACGGTAGAGGGAGAAGAACATCATTAAACATTTTTGAGGCTCGTCTAGTGTGGCCAACCGGCGCAGGTCAGCAAACATGCAGGCGTGAGTTGCAGGAGTTAATTATGATGTCTTTATTCGCATTGGAAATGGAGAACTGACTGGCACACTGTAGTAAGTTAAAAGCCGCATATGGTGTATTGGTGTACCTAATCTTACAATTCTGAGTGGTAGATACATGGTCCATCCATCCACAGTTAATCAATCTAATGTCCGCACTAGTTAGGACGGATTTTACACATATAAAAAAACGGACAAAAAACAGAGGAATGATAATATGGGGCAATGCCTCAGGGCCTTGACAAGAGCGGCGGCCATGGATGCTTCCCTTCGCGCCTCGGCAGCTACCGTCAAAGCTACATGCTTCCTTTTTACCACCACTATAATTTGTTCGGTAAGTGTGAAAAATGGAGTTGGAACGGTGCATCGAATTTTACACCCGTTTCCAAAACATATGACTCTGTTACATCCGAAACTAACCCACCCTGCCAAGCTTGGCAACATTAGGAGGCAGAGAATTCAATGCGACCGAGTCTTGTTTCAACTTCTTTTCATAAGCACTTGCAGCAGAATTTGGTGAAGCCTGTTTCTTGTCAGCTGTTGCAGTTATTGGAGGATTGCATGATTCTTTGGAAGTTGCAGAATTTGATGAAGCCTGTTTCTTGTCAGCTGTTGCAGTTCTTGGAGGATTGCATGATTCTTTGGAAGTTGCAGAATTTGGTGAAGCCTGTTTCTTGTCAGCTGTTGCAGTTCTTGGAGGATTGCATGATGCTACGGAAATTAAATGACTCGTACATAACTTTGATTTTGGTCTTACGTTATCCTCTTAAGGTCCATTTCTTGGAGTGGCAGGTGGGGCCTGTATATTACAGGGCGTTAGTTGTAATTAAAAATTTTATATAAAATTTTGTAAAAATTTTGTTACATTTTGTTTCCAATTATAGAAAATAATAAACGTGATAAAATTATGTTTAATGGGGAGAAGGAGAGAGACGAGCATTAAAATAAATAAATATGATTCTGCCTTTTTTTTCTTCCTTAAAACTTTTGTAAAGCTTCTTCTACCATTTTATAGTTTGCCAACACATTTTTTATTTGTTATTATTGTCATTTTATATTTTGATAATAAATAAGCTCAAAATAATTATAACCAAACGGCCTCTAAGCATTTTTCCTTTATTTCGTAAACACATATGTCATAATTTGTGTCTCCACGCTCAATGCTACAAATATAAATCAAACTAGCTAGCTTTAAAATATATAAAAAGAAGAAACCAAGGCAAATGCCACACCTGACCTTTAAGCTCTTCTGAGTTGATGCAATCTTCATTCTTTGTATTTTATCATCTGTTTTCCCTCACCCACGCTGGCAAGAGGTGAAGGTTGCAGTGTAGGGGATCCCTTCGTCACTATTAGTCCCTGCATGTACCTTGAAGCCACCGAGTTCTTTTCCACCTTAATCACTATCTTCTTCATCTTTTCCGATGATTGATCCGACTTTGGGCTACTAATGTCACATTCTCCACACTTTAGCTCGGATGGAGGAACGACCATTTGCATCAAATCCTTCAGTGTGCCGATAAAAGGGTGCCTGCCCGCTACCGGTCTCACTCCGATCAGGACAGGCACAGGGTTTCCTACTTCCATGCCATTGATGTAGATGAACTGGCCAAGATGTAGTTTGTTGGTCAGGATGAGATCGTTGTCTTCGTCGGACTGGGAGACATATGTAGAGTAGGTGTTGAATTTCCCTCGCTCAGTGGAAGAATTCAATTATAAGTTTGGACTTTTTGTTTATCACATTAATGATTGGTATTTCGTATACCTACGTATGATTTTATCTTTTTGTATAAAAATTTAAGTGAGGTGACTTCTAAAATTCTACTCATATTTTTCTATATGAAGGAAAACCCTGTTAATATTAAACAAAATATTTTTTTAAGAGTTTTTGAGTATATTTGACTCATAAAGGGAGAGTTTAGATAAGTTTTTTATCATCTTAAGTTGAAGTCAGTGTTTTAATCTAGGATATGAAGTTGATTTAAAGGTATAAGGTTGATTTATTTTCTTTTGAGGTGTATGTTAATTTCTTATTTTCTTATATATTATATTTCTCAAAAATTATATATTTTAGATCTTGTTATTGGTCTGATTTGTATTAGGAAAGTTTCGTCAAACTTTTATTCGATACTTGTAAGAGATTTTCTTAATTGATCGAGTAGGTTGGTTTTTTTCATAATTTAGAAGAAAGTTTTCATCTATTTTTATCTTAGTATTTCCTATTCGTCTTATATTTGTTTTCAATTTCATTTCATCTCGAGGGGAAATATTTTTGGGGGAAATATTTTCTATGTTGTTTCTGAGAGTGTCTATTTCCCAACAAATAGTATTAAAGCCAAATTCAAGTCGGGTTTGCCTACGCCGATTGTTGTTGTTTCCTTTGTGGGTTCCATTTGATGATTTTAAGAAGAACTTGTCAGATGGGTGTCGTCTAATTTAAAGAGAGTGTGCCAGACAATAATAGTTTCGAGTCATGCCCGATGTATGAAGGGTAGTTATTGAGTTTGTTCCACATTGGTCATAGAAGTTGTTGGTGACTTATATATAAGCTAATGAGAGTCTTAATTCTTAATTAAGAGAGGCCTGTGACACTTATTGTGAGTTTTCTTTAATTGTCTAAAGTCCCTTGATGGGGGCTCAAAAGGCCCAACTATAATTGCAGAGTTTGGGTGGGTCTCAGGACCTTCGAGAAGAAGCTAGGCCACAACTACATTGGGAAGTGTCAGAGACCTTCAAGAAAAGCCATGGTTAGGCCACAGCTCAAACCCGGAAAGGACTGGTACGATGCTGATTATTTGAAGGAGTACAGACCGGTTATCCCCCAAGACCCGTTTCTCAGAATTCACGTTCTCGAAGCTTTACAAGCACCCGCGGTGTAAGAGATGCTATGAATGTTCTCTCTTCTCCTCTGTATCAAATGTATAATTGGTTTCATAGAGTATCATGGAAATAATTTGAAGCTCGACACATTTGAGCATCTCCTTTAGAGCAGTTGGACCTGGAAGACCATCAATATATAATCCAACAATTTTTTTGATAATTAAAAAAGAATAATGATTAGAAATATAATATACATCCCATAAAAGATCAACAACCTCCGAAGCAGGAATCGATTGTATTAAAAACAATTTGTGAAAGAATTAGCTGACCGGATGCTTGGTGCGTGAGAGCAGATAATACTTGGAACATTTGGAGGCCAGAGCTAGTGGCGAATGATACAAATGATAAGAAAGTAATAAAGAGACAATATTCAATATGTACCCGAGATGAGAAGAACACAGGAGGTCGGTAATGGATGATTGTGGGTTGTGAATGTCGTCCTGTTTCTGTAGAAGAGTTGGAAGCTCAACAGCTTCCTAGCTAATTCCCTTTGTCATCTGATTCCTTCCTGTAACCAAGAAGCTTTGCTGGACAGGCACGTTACCTCTTCGAGTAATCTTGCACTCTAAGGTATCGAGCGTTCTCGCAAGGATCTAATTCTTGAATATTATGACTCCATGCTTCGCGATTCTGAACATTATTTTACGAGGGTGAATCATGAAATGGGTTCTGTTTTATTACTCCATAATATTTTCGACTTCGCTTTGGAAAAAAATTATTTCAACTTTTCTTTCATGATGCTCCCAACATATGTGCTGGTTACGTGACGTAAATCTTCATCATTAGCCTTATATCCTTAATCCTACTAACTTGTCCGTCTAAAATGAATCAACCCACCTTCATATAAAATATATCCAATTAATCATCTGGATTTTATAAATTAGATTTTAATTTTTTGAATTTGCTATTGATTATTGTATGGACTTTTTAAATAAGGAAGAGGATATTTTTTAATTCAACATAACACAACATATTTTAAGATGATGTACCCATACAATAAATACATAAATACAAACATATCCCCGTACAACATGCAGGGAACTACCTAATAAAAATCTAATAATAAGACAAACCTCCCATAATAGTGTGGACCTGGGTTGCATAAATCGGCGATTTCAAATCAGAATCGCCCTATTGAATCGGTTTTCCTCAAATTGGTCCGTGAATCGGCCGATTCGAGCAGATTCCGACCGATTCGAGCCGATTCAGAATCGGCCCAAATCGGCCGATTTCGATCACAGGGGCGCGGCGCAGCGGGTGGGCGGCGGTGGCGGCGACGGCGGCGGGGAGGGACAGGGCAGGGCTGGCGGGGGAGGCGGGGTGCGGCAGGCACAAGGCGAGGCGCAGCGGGCGAGGGCGGGGCGCGGCAGGCGCAGGGTGAGGCGGGCGAAGCGGGGCGGGCGAGGGCGGGGCGGATCTGGGGGGAGGGAGGGCGGGGTGCGACAAGTGCAGGGCGAGGCTGGCAGGGCTGGCAGGGGGAGGCCGGGCACGACGGGCGAGGGCGGGGGCAGGTCTGGGGGGAGGGGGGCGGGCCGCGGCGGGCGCAGGGCGAGGAGGGACTGGGGGAGGGGGTGCGGCGGCGGCGGCGGGGGAAGGAGGGCGGATGCGGGAGAGAGAGGCGAGGGAAGGAAATACCACTCAGTGGCATTCTCGTAATTAAAATTTGACTCGTGTCTGACTCGAATCAAAAATAATAACTAACTCTAAATAATTCAAAAAAATCTTAAAAAATATTATAAAATATAATACACACAATAATATTAAAATGATATCAATATCTAATTTTTATATATTTATTTTATAAGTTGTCAAATATTATATATGACCGATTTGGACCTATTCAGACCGATTCCACTGAACCGATTCCTGGTCGATTTAAACCGATTTTGATTCTGATTCCGACTCCCTCGAAAACTGATTCCTATTTCGATTCTGATTTATGCAACCATGGTGTGGACTAGTTCTTAGCATTACTCTTCCTCTCTTATTTCATATGTAAAAGGGGGAAGGCCGGTAGCCCCCTTGTAATTTATGAAGAGATAATAAATCTCCTCCCATAACAGTTGCATCCCCTCATCATCAAAAAGCAGTTTTGTAGCTTCTTTTCCACCCTTTAGGGGTGAGCATGATTTGGTTAACCTATCAAACCGACCAAACCAAATTTATTTTGATAATTTTATTCAGTGTTGGTTCAATTTGGTTGTAGTTTAATTGAAATCTAAAATTAATTAAATTTAGTTCGGTTGGTTTGATGGGTTTGGTCAATTTTCAGTTGACACTATTCAAACCAAATAAACGAATAAATTAAAAAAAAATTATTTCTATTAGTTCTTTCACTTTTTTCCTTCATTATATACATGTCTTTTATGTATTTATATTCATCATAATATATTATAAAATTGTTATTTTGGTATATTTTATTAAAAATAATTTATTTATGTATGTACGAGAGATAAAAGTTTAATATACTATATATTGTATACTTATTATACAAAGTCTCAAATTAAAAACATTATTCATGTAATTTTTTGTGATAAGTTTATAATTAGCCTTTAAAGGTATGCTAATAATTTTTTATTTTTTAAATAAAACTTAATAATAATTATAGTAAACATTTAAAATGAATACTTAATGATATAAATATTTATTATTTTGGTTAGTTTGGTAAGAATTTGGTTAAAACTAAACTAAATTAAATTAGTTCGGTTTGGTCGATTTAATTAGTAATTGTAGTTTAGTTTTTATTTGGTTAACCAAAATACTTCAATTCAGTTAATTGAATAAGTAATTTGGGTTGGTTTTAGTTTTAATTGTAGTTTGGTTTTGATTTAGTTAACCAAAATACCTCAATTTGGTTAATTGAATGAATAATTTAATTTGGTTTCAATTTTAACCAAATTGACCAAATGATTAGCGTTGCAGTCTGATAAGGCGTCTCTCCTGTAAAATTACTGTGGCTCGAGAGCGTCTTCTGGGGGAAAGAAACTCTTTTCATGCTTTGCAGTCAAATGCATGTACCCACTGATGCCCACGCTGTACCAGGTATTATAGGAGACTCATTTATATGATTTGTTTAAATCTGTTTTATTGAAAGAGATTAACTAAATTATTACACTTGAATAAAAAAAGTGATACAACGGGTTTGGTGCAATAAGCAAATCCCTGACCTTCTCCAAGATAATCCCATAAAACCCATCCCGCGGTTTAGAAACTTAGGGGGCATAAAAGTAGACCTTTATCAGTGCCTTCGATCTGGTCATCAACTTGCCCATCTATATTGTTACGTTATATCTGGAAAGAAATATTGCTTATGAATCATTATATTTGATCTGTTTTATTCTCACTTATCATCTTTGGTTTGCTCTGGATCTTGGATAACCTTCCTATTGCCGTGCCTAGGCAGAGGAGAGGTGCCACTCAACCCGTATCATACGAGTATGAGTTTCGTGTTGGATTCAAAGGAACATATGCTGGTATAGGTTGCAATCACTGTTATTTGACTGCTGTGTAATTTGAAGCTTTTTTTGTAGTAATTATTTATACTTAATTTATGTTGCATAGTAAGGAGGAGAAATATGCTATCAATAATCATTTAAGCTTCAAAGTAAGGTACCACAATTAATCCGAGGGTGATTCTGCTCGCATTGTTGGATTTGAAGTTACTCTACCAGTTATCATCTAGATTATGTTATTAGGGAATGAAGTTTTGTGCATTTTTCCATTGCTACTCTTATGGGATTTAGTAATTGTTTTGATTTTCTGTTTTTCCTTGCCATTTAATTAAAATTCTTCACGATTATAATATAATTGTGGAGACTGGAAGTTTTTATAATTTAGGGAGGAAAACGTGAGTTCATCTTTTATTTGACTCTGGTTTGTAACTTTCTCATCTGATTTTTTTATTTTGAACAAAAACTTGGCGATTTAAAAATTATTTTGCAAATTCTAATATTTGAAGTTGAATACAAATGCTTGATTATCTATTAATTTAGATTGCTTTATTGATCAATTTCTGCACTATAGATGTTGTTATTTTCAACTAGGGACATAGTTCTATACCAAACACATGCCAAGTCTCCTTCACCGGTTGTTGCTCACTCTTCAACTTCATATTACTCGTGCGATAACCTTTTTTTGTCTTCTTTAATGTATAATTCTTTTAAAGTGTCTATGGATGTTAACTCGGGGTTGATGATTTTTTTTAATTTTAGCATTGAATAAATTGGATACGAAATTTCATTAATAAATAGATTACATATTGAGTATGAATAGTAATAAATACAGATTTTATAATTTTTATTTAATTTTTTATTTATATTCTATTTGTTTTTTAAATTTAATATCAGATATCCTTGATTTTAATTATGAATATAAATATATTTGAGATTAACAACTTAATCTAATGTAATAGTTGGTTGTTTATTTTGATTGTGATTTTCCGTTTATTTATTTTTTACCGGTAGCCACGTGAAAGTGTTGAAATTTTTTCCCATGTCTTTAGAGAATTGAATGGTAAAAATTCTTTTCCATATCTTCATAAATATTATGAAAGGTGGAAAATTCTTTTGAATTGGAATGTAAATGCTTGATTATCTCTTAATGCAGATTGCTTTATTGATTATTGTTTGCAAGGCTGTAGACTTTGTAATTTTCATTTTATGGACATAATTGACCATTAATTAAATTAGATACGAAATGTCATTTATAACAAGTTACACATTGATTATGAATTAGTAATAAATGCAAAATTAAACCTTTTTGTTTGTTGTTTAGTTTGATTTAGATTTTCCATTTATTTCTTTTTTACCAATTGACACAGAGAAAAAATCTAAGTAGATACTAAATTGAATGTATTTGTGATTATTTTACAACTTAAAGCAACTATTCGTATCACTATGATAGAATTGTTTTCAACATATTAGAGTTAGAATTGGCACGCAATTTAATAATTGAATTAAATTCCTAATATTTTGCTCCATGTGTTGATTTGTATTAATTAAATTTCGATGTATTAAATTTTTATGAAATAATACTATTGAAATGATTTGGCAAACAGTGTGGACAGAGACATATATGATTCTTCCGATTAGAACTTTTTTCTTGGAAAAAAGTGTTGGACAAAGATGATGCTTACATTATCTACAAATATTTATATACTATATTATATTTAAATAATTTTATACGTAATTTTATTGAACCCCGCACATCATGTGGATTATTTGGATAGTATTAATACAAGGTGAATTCAATTCCGGTTATGATTAAAAATAGAAGATTTAACCTATGTAAAATAAGACAAAACTAAAAAAATAACATTAATTATTTTAGTTTATCTTTTTACGCAATTAGAATCTATTTTAAAATTAATCAAAATATATATTTGAAATATTAGAGTATTATATTTTATCCCATTATTTAATTAGAATTTATCTATAAATTATATATAATATAAGTTACCCATGATATGACATCTTACTTTGTTTTCAAATGTAGCCTAAGCATTGCGCTAGTCTTTAGTTAATTAAGTAAAATTAAAAATACCTACATATGGATTACAGATGGCCCACCGGCCACTAGTCCATGATCTTATTTGGCCGTCCACAAGGGAGAACACGAGATGCAGACCGAAAGGCCCATCAATGAAACGTATGCAATTGGCCTATAATGTTCGCCTGTTCAGCAGATTGCTCCCTAGATTTGTGACCCATGAATTAATATATTTTGTAACTATATAAATTAATAGGTAATAGATAATGCTTTTTATCATATATAATGTTAAGCAATAATATTTTAAAACCGATGTAAGTGAGTCTTTGTAGAATTGAAACCAATGTAAAATATATTAAAAAAAATGTTATGTTAATAAAATAAAGATAAAATTAAATGATAATTATGAAAACTATGACACAATATTACTCCTTATGGAAAGTGATGTTTAGCTAAATATAGGTGTTTAAGTTATTGTAATAGGTAAACTGTTTTATTTGTAAAACTTGTTAATTTCTAAAATATAAAATATTAAAATATCAAATTATTTTATTCCAAGATGAAAATATTAAATATTGGTTCACACGTATTGTAGAATTATGTTACCGGTCTTCTTAAGAATCTCGGTTTAATTGTGTTCATGATAGATCAATCAAAGTTGAACCAAGGATGCATGAATCGGCCGATTCCGTGCGGAATCGGCCGATCCGGATTCGGCGTGGCCGACTCGGTCGGCCCCGAATCGGTCGGCCCCGAATCGGGTCGTGAATCGGCCCGTTTCGGCCGATTCCGACCGATTTAACTCGAAATCGGAATCGGCCGATTTAAATCGGAATCGGTTTTTTAGAAAATTACCAAAATACCCTAAGTATAATTTTTATTAAATTAAGTAAGCATGGGTAAAATAGTAATTTAGATTTAAAAACCTAAATCATACCCTCCCCTGATTCCGCCGCCGCTTCGCTCTGCCGTGCTTGCGCCGTCCTCTGTCCGACCACGTCACCGCCGCCCGACTCCGACCTCAGCTCCGCCCTCCGCCGCGATTCCGCCGCAGACGCTGCGACCGCCGCCCGAAGTTGGCTTCCGCCGGCCGACGCAAGCGCCACAATTCTGTCGTCCGACCCTCCGCCCGACCGTCCGACCACCCCACCGCCGTCCGACCCTCCGCCCGACAGTTATTAACCTTCCGCCGTCCGACGCTTCCGCCGCGATTCCGCCGTTCGACGCTCCGCCCGACCTTCCGACCACGCCACCGCCGTCCGACCTCAGCTCCATCCGGCCACGCCACCGCCGCCCGATTCCGACCGCTAGCTCCGCCCTCCGCCGCGACTCCGACTGAAAATTTGGGTAAAGTTAGATTTTTTTATTGAAATTGAATATTGCGATGTGCAAATTGTTATCTATGATGTTCTAATTGATTAATATGAAGTGGAAATTGTGATGTCTAAATTGAAATTTTGATTAATATGAAGTGGAAATTGTGATGTCTAAATTGAAATTTTGTGTGTGCGGTAAATTATGATGTGCGAGTATGTACTATGTGCAAATCGTGATGTGCAAATTGTGATGTGCTAATATAGATTGGAAGTCTTGAAAATTTGCTTGGTAGTGGTTTGATTGATGATGAATTTTTTGATGTGCTAGTGTTGATATGTTAGGGTTTTTAGAAACTGTAATTGACCGTTGTATTGTCATAATTACATACCTTTGTAATTGTTGTATAAATACTTGAATTTATGTATTTATGTTGAGAAATTATATAATTATGTATTTCAGGTATTTCTGTATTGAGTTGGCAAATTTTTGTATATGACCGATTTAAACCGATTCAACTGAACCGATTCCTGGCCGATTCAGACCGATTCCGATCCCAATTCCGATTCAAGGGAAAACCGATTCCGATTCCGATTCCGATTCATGCAACCATGAGTTGAACCCGCCAAATTTTATAGCAGTCGGGAGTCATGGGTCTAATGTTTGTGTATGTAGAGGGGAGACATCAAAATAAACTGATTTTATATTCTCGAGAGTATTACTTAAAAAGTGTCAATAATTCTCAACAACCAAATTAGGGGAAACCAGCAATCAAATTCGATTAAGCAATGACTTAAGTTTAATTAATTTTTCAAAACGCGGGAAATATTTATATTCTGTTTGTGAATCTATTTGATAGTGTACAACTACTTTAAAAAAACCCAACCTTATATTATTAATTTATTATTATTATTGCTATTATTGTCCCCTGCTTTTAAAATAATAACCTCATATCAAAGTTCAGAAAAAGGATTTGTTAGATTTTTAGGAAAAAGAAATAAATGCGCCATGTGAGAAAGAAAAATAGTAAGAAAAGCAAAAAATCATCAATTTCTCTTAAGTGTTTAGTTAAAAAGAAAAAAATCATATAACTAGATTCTCATTTTTCTCATAAATTGATTACAAAGAGATTCTCCCTCGTGATAGAAAACAAATTCCATTTTCACACATTTTTTTATAAACCGAATAGAAAATGAAAAAAATTACTTCTCTCACATATTTTCTTTTTTCACAAACTTAAGAAACCCAAGGTTATATTTTTCGGTAAAGATCACTCAGACCCACTCCCTTTGCTATAGTATCGCTTACTCATATTTTAAAAATGATCACTTACACCTTTAGAACACTAATGTCGTTAATGAAGTGGTTAAATATTTATTGACATGCTCGAAGTTAGACAATATTTTAACTTAATGATGTAGTAAATTCAGACGTGTCATCAAAAAATATATATATTAGCACTATTTTTCTAACTTATTGATGTATTGATTAAATAGAATATGTAGACTCTAAAGTTAAACCACACTTTAATTTGATGATGTGATAAGCTTCATCTCGTCATCAAGGAAAACATACTATTTTCCTAAAAATAAAAATCACTTACACCCTTGATGATAGATATGAGTTTTTCATGTCATCAATTTAAAATTTAATCTACCTTTGGTTATATTATCGATATTTAACCGTTTATTAATAATGCTAGAGTCTATATATTTTCATTAGACTAATGCATTAATATGTTAGGAAAATGGTGTTAAAATATAATTTCCTTGATGACGTGTCAAAGTTTGCCTCATCATCAAATTAAAACATCAAATTATGTATCCTCCAAAAATTTGGCATGATCTCTAATTGTAGCATGAAAATTTTGATTAAGTTCAGGGCGGTGATTACTAATTGTATCAGATTGTAAGATTTCGTTAACAAAGTCTGCGGGTTAATTGTTTAAATAAATTAAGATTAATTGAGGTAAAATCTGATTAGCGATTACATACAGGCACAGTTTCTGTTGTTCATAATATGATTTTCTTTTAATTTTTTTCTTAAGAATCACTAATTTAATTTTGCTGCGTATACATTTACAATATCATACGCCCTTTTTCTTTCCTATATATTTTAATTACAAGAATATGAAAAAAAATTATATATGTTGGAAATTTTTTATGCCAGACTCAAAAGTACTCCTTGTGGAACTCAAAACGGGTGGACGTGCGGTGGCTAAACTCATGTGACATCCTCTTCAACTCCTTGGCTAATCCGGGCATACCACAGTAGAACACTCCTGGATGCACATAAATTAACATAACAAAAATAAGAAGCTAATAGCAAATCATCTATAAAACAAAAAGGAAATGAATGTTAATTATGGGAAGAAGAAAGATTAATGTATTAGTACCAACTGTTGCATTTGCATGTTTGGAAGAGATTTTGGCAAACACTTCTCTCCAATTTGGCCTTGCAAAGTGGGTCCTGACCTGCAAAATTAATCATATTGGTAAACATGATCAATTCTTAATAATCAGTTGTTAGCAACTGAATATATTCTTAAGGAGTCCGTAATATGAATGGGAAAACAATTAAACGTAATTCTGGCCAGCTTTGTTTTCTTACCCGAGTTCCCGAGACAATGTCCACCCCATGCTTGGCATGGTTGAGAGCCTGCACCATTGCTAGCAGCGTCGATCGGGCATCACCTTCTTCGTAAACGCTTGTCAGATAATTATGCATTTCGATGATCCCCTATATTTAGCCAAGAGAGAAAAACAAAACATAATTTACAACTTGTGGCCATTAGATAGGAGGAAGACTTGATCCTGAGTATGTATTATGTATAGGAAGCGACATTATTGATTTGACCCAGCAATTTATGTCAGTGACTTGGTGTTTTTACCAGTCAACCAACCGGCGGCCTTCTTTCCTAGTTAAATTAACTAATAAGATATGTACTTATTATTATCAAAAAATTGGAATGGGGTAAAGGGACTAACTTTGAGGTCCATTTCTGCGACTTCATTCATAACACCCTTGAACCATTCGAAGGAGCCGGGCTCCCTGGTGACCCAGTAAAAATGTGCATGACTGGTCCTCTGAGGCTTCTTCTTGGTGCCACTGGTCGTTGTGCTCGACGCAAAGCTGTTCATGCTATCGTCAGATCTACTCGTATCTGTTACAGCATCCTGATCATATAAAAAACGAGTTCATATCCAATCAAAATTAGCTTATCACAGGAAATCAAACTGCAGTGTCCAAGCATCATTAATTAATGTTCACTAAGAAAGAAGACTTGCATTTTAAGTGCATTAAAAAAACACACTTACTGCTAGGTCTTCTGCTGCTTTTATATTGTTGAGCAGGTCCCGGAGAATGCTAATAAAAGGAGTTGCACCAATCCCAAGCCCAACCAGCAATAAAACGTCGTAGTTTCTGAAATCTTGTGCTGGTGCACCGTACGGACCGTCGACAAGCAATCTGGGCAAACTTTAGCAAATGAAATGGAAGTCAAACTACAATTTCTAAGATATCAAATTACACGATGCTGGACGTTTCTTAATTTTTTTGCTTACCCATTTTGTTCCATGGTTCCGTTCTCGCTAAACCTGGCTCTGCCAACAAGATTATTTGGTGGACGGGTGGCTTCCGTGTATACTTTTTTCAGTTCCCGGGTCCAATCTCCTGCGGTTCTGATGTGCACACTAATATGATCATCTCCGGGTGCCGAAGTAATAGAGAAGGGATGCCTGTCCGAGAGTGATCACCATAGCGGCAACATAGTTTAGAAATTAAAAGGCTACAGATTAGTAATTATTTAGAATAGATTAAAATACTGATAATTAAGATCACATATATAACACATTCTGACCATTCAAAAGAAGAGATGGTGGGGCACTGCAAAAAAATGTACTGTCCACTCTTGTAGCGAAATCCTTGGGGCTTGGAAAAAATTAAGCTCAGTACATTTCCGGGGAGCACGGTTACCTAGAAATTTACCCAGATACAATAAAGATATAACAAGCTCGTGTAAAGATTTGTAAACTCTATATAGCTTATATTAGCTATATTTTTTATTTTAAATAATATACTAGATCTCATAAATCAAAATCTATATACATAAATATAAAAATAAATAATAAAAGTGGCTATAGATTTTTAACTCAATCTTATAACATAATGAAAATAATTACAATAAAATTATTTTTACAATATCTTTAAATTAATACATTTTTTAAAATCTGAAAATAAGTTATATTAAAGCCAAAAAAACTCTCCATCAACCTCAAACTCGTTACGTAGGACCTATTAAAAAGGTTTTAAATTAATTGTGTAGCTCATATGAACTACACGAAGTATAGTTCACTTTTATTTTTTCTATACAAAAATACTAAGACCGGGAGAGTTATATCTTCTTTTGAAAAAGGTATGCTTTGAATGGTTCCTGCAAATTTATTAGGTCACTTCATAACGGTGTAGAAAGCGCTTGGCGTATATTTTTTAATCCAAACAAGGATAGTTAGGTATGTAACAACTCTTGTTGTCACAAATGATATATTAAGAAAGTCTTTACGACATGATCTATATATTAATACGTTAAGTGGACAATAATCATCATCAAAAGAAAATCAATTAGACGCAGAGGCCAGAACACTAATTAATATTTTTTTAAGAGAACTTAGTTTTGGGAGAGAGCGAGAGAGAATATATATATATATAATACCTTTAGGATCTTGACCGAGTACTGCTCTGACCTGAGTGCCCGAAGCGTCCTCTCGCCTAGATAGAGTAGCAACGGAACTGAGATATACATCCAAGTCTGGTAGATTAAACATACCATTAGCCCAAAAATTATAGTTACTATTGACTTAATATATAATTATATATTTACTATTGAGTTAATTTTGACAATTTATATTCGTGACTGCTGGTTCATGAAATTTCCAATAATTAATGCAAGGTAGTCATCGCTAGTGTTGTCTTTAAACCCGTAGCTCAGTTTAACAATATCATTGCTAATCATGAAAAAGAGTAAAAGACCCATTCTAATTTGCTCGCTACCTAACGGTAGCATATGGGTAACCATCTTTCGTTATCCCACAGCAGCTAACCCAATTATTAACAATTTTAATCTGACCAATCACCCATATGGAACCTCAAACCCAATTAAAAATTAGGCGATGGCCATATTTTACAAGTACCGGCTGCCTAATCCTAATTAATTATTAAACACACACAAAATTCAATTAAGCACGTCCCTTACACGTTTCTATATTCGTAAGTCCAAATAATTAAATCTATTTTTTTATGTATATGATAGTCAACGGTTTTTTATTAATTGGTTGGTGACGGAGGCTCACCGTTCGCTGGTACCATTTGTGGACGAAGAACATGAAGTTGCCATGGACGATGAGGAGGACGTAGACGAGGGCGAAGAGATGGTGAGAGTACCAAAAGGCGTTGAAGCCGGTGAGACGGTTGAGGGGCGGCGGCAGCCGGACAAGGTTTTTACGTAGCTGGCCGGTGGCGAGGGTGAAGGAGATGGCCATGAGCACCACCATGGATATGCCGGTCAGCCCTTCCACGCCTACCACGAGCCCGCCGTAGGTCGGCCTCTTGTAACCAAAGTCCGACGCTACGAGCTCGAACTTGCTCGCCGGCGAGTTTATTAGCCTAGGGAAGTCGCACAACAAGTGGTTCCCTGCGTGCACCACCACCCCTACCAAGATACCCACTGCTACCATCTGCAATCGCACTATCGTTACATCAATCTCTATGAATAGATGGCATGACGTAAATATTAAGAGATGATGATGAAAATATCTGACCGCTTAATATAGATGCATGGCGAGCAAAGCTTTTTTTACTCCAAAGCAATATGGTGGCAAGGTTAAAGATAACTATATAAGTTGGTCATGCATGCATATATTATGAACACCAGTCAAAATTCAGTATCCGTCATGATGTTTTACACTTTCACCTAAGCAAAGAATCCATTACAATCGAATAAAACTTGACTATTGACAACCATTTTTTGGGTCAGGTCTGCTATTTGTAAAGGACTCGGCCTGCATATGGGCAACTCGTAGGTATGATTCATTCCATCAAATACAAAAATAAAAGACCACCCCAATGAGTATTAGCTAGACATAGCCTATGCATCCATAGTTTAAATCTTGGTGGAACATGAAAGATAACTTCTTACGGGGACAAGCATAAGTGGTGAAAAGGATCCACAAGTATTGATTACTAATACGACGTAGTTGATTGGATTTTACCTTGTGAAAGTAGATGTTGTCGTTGAAAGGGACGAAGAGGCGGGCTCTGGTGGAGCGCAGCCAAGTAAGAGTGTTGCGGCAGACGGGGAGCAAGACGAGGGCCATGTTGAGCTTGAGAGTCTCGGCAGCGCCCTTAGCAGTGGTGAGACAATAACCCATAACTTGGAAGGCCGACTTGTTCCTATACTGGAAGAATTTCCAGGTGAACAGGCCAGCCATGGCCATCGCCCAGACCAGCACAACCCACGTCCTTTCCCAATTATTTTCCATTAAACGCCACCTAACCAAGCTACCAATCGTTCTCACCAGAGTACTTCTAGTCTTGGGTCCATTGACACCTTGGCTCCGGCCCGCGCTTGTGGTGCTAAGCGGCCTGCTATAGTTCATGTAATCGTCCCTTCGCAAAAGCAACGCTTCTAGCTGCCAAAGCTGAAAGTTTAACCCGGGACAAAACTTGTCACATAATCAGATGCTAAATCCTTCCCATTCTAGCTAAAACGTGTAATTTGCTTTAATCATGGATGTCCCCCTTTTGACGTAAATGGAGTAAATGGACTGGAATTGGTGCAACAACCGGTGTGACTTGCAGACGTAAAAAAACTTGATAACATTTCTGATTTGATTATTTACGTGCCACTTACTTCAATGTACCCCAGGTTCTCTGGGTCAAGCTCTTCCATAATCAAGGATGCATACTCCTCCGCTTGCTCTTTCAATTTGGACAGTTTGTTCGCCGATGCACTTAGCATGATCAACTGCACGTTTATTGCATGTCTTGTTATCTATGGACGATAAATTAATTTCACGGACCAAAAACTAAGCTTGCTATGAACTTATAAATTATATATGCTTATGATAAATCAACCTCTTGCACTTCTTCTCTGGTTATTCTTCCATCCGCGTTGCTATCCGCCCTGCAGATTTCAAAGTTTTACCCAAAATAAATAAATAAAAGAGGAATAACAGCGTAACGCATCAGAGTACACAAAGTAAAAGAAAAGAAAATGAAGATATGTAGGTAGCAAGTACATGAGCTTTCTCAGAAATACTTTTCATAAATAGAAAGACACACAAGCAGGATCGAAACAAAAACACATACATGTCGAAAAAGATCTGTAGACGGGCATCGAAGCTCTGGTCGGAAATCTGCAACCAGAAATCGTAAAATTCATCTTTGTTGATCTTGTCGATCTTTTGACGCCGTCTTCTCGCCAATGCGTGGAATAACCCCGCCCCGAACTCCTTAGTCTCCACCATCCCTACCAGTTTAATTTCAATCCAAACAAATCACTAAGGCTGTTGTTATATACATAAAGATTTTATGATCATATTTGATGATGTTGTTATTGTAAATGTATATATATTGCACTAATTACCAATACATTCGGCGAAATCGTCTCGGGAGAGAAACCCATCTTTGGCAAGGGAGTCGAACCTGTCCTCGACTCTCTTCCAGAGCTCCGACGACTCCGCGCTCTCCGACGTCGTCTTGCTTATGAACCTCAATCCGGTGAGAGCCCGCTGCGCGCTTGATCGCGTCCGGTCCAGCTGCGCCTGCAACTTCCTCGCATCCCTGGCCGCGAAGGAAACGGCGGCGGCCGGCTCCTCCGCTCCGGATGCCGACGATCTCCCCGACGCCGACCGCAGCCACGGGAACTTCCTCCGTATCCTTGACGTCACCGACGAGCTCCTGCTGAAAAACCCGTTGCCCTCCGGTTGGTTCTCCGGCGCCGACGTCGGGGCAACGCTGCAGACGACGACGGAGTCGTCGTCGATCTCGAGCGTCACCTCCACCAGCTCCGAGCTGTTGCTGCTCTGGTCGTCCCGGTGTAGGTCGCTGAGGAAGAGCGGCAGCATTGCGCCGCCGACGGCCAACTCGCTTCCTACTGTGTCTCCGCCGTCCAACAAGTCTGAGCGCCGTAAGTAGCCCGACCGACGAGAGCTGCTTCCGACCGATGGTGTTCGCATTCTTCAAGCTTCCCCTGTTTCTGATCTTTTATTGGATAAATAAATCCTCTGTTTTTTTTGTTTCTTTTTGCCTTCTCCAATATGCTTTTGCCGGTGCAAGTTCAACTCGGTCACCTCCTCCTCCTCCTCCTCATGGTTGGATCTGTGGAAGAGGTGGGGGACTTGTCTCACACGCTCCAAGCCAACCCTCTTTAAACAATAAAATCGACGCCAACCGATTCATTGAGCACGGTTTCAACGCTCGGTTGCTCGGCCCCTGCTTATGAGTAGTTGAGATTTGTTGAAGGTATGATCAGTTAAACCAAGAGTAATATTTCTCACAAATCAAATTATATAATAATCTCATACATATAACTCTATATTAATCAGCCATAAACCTGCTGATTAACCCATTGATTCACTTCTACTTGCATTCACGACCCGATTGCGATCTTTTTAAATCAATGGCAAAAATCAGAAGTCAGAGTTGGAGCTACAAAGGGAGCTTTGGTGGTTCTAGATGCAAGGGCGACTGGTTTTTCCAGATATTAGTTGGATCAACAAAGGAAATAGAAAGGGAGTTCTTTTACGTTTTAGCCATTTGAGCGAGTGTAAACTTCCATATTTATATATCAAGGTCAAACCGGAGGTTGGCGGGATGTGATATATATGATGGTCTCTTTGTTCTTGTACTGTTCCGTCGACTAATGCGTGCAGTAGTACATCCTCAAACCAACTTCCTCTTCTTCTGAAACTTAGGTTGATTGCTTGTATGGATAGATTGCCGTTGCATTTTTCGATATGCAGCTCCATTGTCCAAGCTTCTATTGTGGGCTTCAACTTGATTTGGATGTTAGTTTATTTGCATCGCATCCTGTAATCTCAAGGGCGACGACTAACATCTCAAGCTGCCTGTTCTAGAAGGAGAGCAAAAAATATAAAAGATGGTGATGAGTTTATTATAAATAAGGTCATATTAAAGAAAAACCGTTATTAAACTGTGCAATTAATTCAATCACCTAACACCATGGATAAACAAAATGAACTATTCAAACTTTGTTCATGATCACCACTTCTTAATGAGCTTGGAGGAAAAAAATGATTTTAGTGACACGAAGACGGGGATTGTTTCTATATACAACATGTGAAAGGACATTGAAGACATTGGACCAATAAAATCAGGTTTTGCATTCTTTGACGATGTTATGTTAGTATTAGTTGATTGAAGGCTGGTATTACCACTAATTACTCGTGTACAAAAGGAATGTCGGGATTAATCTTTTTTGCTTGCTACCTTTATACATCAGTATTTATTTGGAAGCAAACAAGTCAAACCTCCTCACATGTACTTTATTTTCGGCTCAATTCGGTTTTAATTCGTTCGGTTACTTTTGTGCTAAAAAAATACTTAGTTCAAAATATGTAGCTCGTTAAACAATTAACATAGCTTAAGTTAAATAGTGTTCGGCTTGACTTAGGTCAAAACTCAAACTTGATGTGTTCAAACTCGAAAAAACACTCGGCTTCGACTTGACTTGTCAATATTATCGAAGTTACATTGAACTTATATAATGTTAGAAAGAAAATTTTGATTCTATATAAGTCGAGCATAAGCCAAATATAAACATTTATCAGGCTCAGAAATATAGCAAACCGAACATGAGCCAAGCCCAACATAATACATCAAAGCTCTTCGAGTACTCAAATAACCTCAAATATACTTGCAAAAAATCATGTCAAATTCAAAAACATCTATTTTCGTCTCAGCTAGGCTCATTTACACCCTTAATTGGTATTACTTATGGGCATGGGTAATTAATTGATCTAAGTCATGGACTTTGATCAATTATCGCCACTCATATCCCAATTCTTTCTATTAATTCCAGAGTACTGGAGATTTACTGTTAGACTTTTCAATTTATAAAGTATTGTTAAGACGTACCCAAAAAACTTCTAACATATAAAGAGTTATGAACTAGAAACTTTTAAGATATTACTATACATTGATCTGAGTCATGGACTTTGATCAATTATCGCCACTCATATCCCAATTCTTTCTATTAATTCCAGAGTACTGGAGATTTACTGTTAGACTTTTCAATTTATAAAGTATTGTTAAGACGTACCCAAAAAACTTCTAACATATAAAGAGTTATGAACTAGAAACTTTTAAGATATTACTATACATTGACAGCTAAACCTTAATTGCCAACGAGTGTTACAACCAAGTCTCACAATCTTATAATTGATTTGTTCTTATTAACTTTGTGGAACTGCTCCAAGATTAGATGTGTATATATAATAAGTACATATTTTGTGCCTTTTGATCGACCAGGGATGAACCTAATTAATTTTGCATCGTATATATATCTTCAATATATCTTGCAAAAAATATTTTAAAAAATAACTGATTTTGGTGTAATTGCCGTTTATATATCCATCGTTAATCTTTCTTGATGTTGATGCCCGATATTGTATTTGAATATCATAATAATAAAGATTTTAAAGTAGACTCTTAAAGGAGCGGAATATTTAACAGCATCATTTTTTATCAAATTATATTACTGTTTAAAGAGCTATTATATATTAATCGAAACATCAAAAATTTAATGGATTTAATAACCTGCCGACTAGCTGTGAGTTATTGTTTACGCGTGGGAGAATGTAAATGCTATTTCTTGGAAGATGATAAATATTATCAATCAATTTTAAATTGGTCGGATACTCTCAATTTAAAAAAATTATAATACAATGGAAATACTCTATTAATTATATTACCAGTTGGGTGAAGATTTTCTTTTTAAAATAACTTTTTGTTGAAAAAAAGCCTCTCTAGCTAGCTGATTAATTAATTATATATGTTTATAAGCTTGAATCAGGCACATCCTTCATCATTGACATATGTTACAATTCAAAATTTTCAAAAAAAATCATTTTCATTTTACTTGAAGTTAATATATATACTTTCTTAATACGAACCTTTGATTTAACAATTGATGTGAGAGCAAAATTAAGTTACATTCACAGCTAGAATAGTCATAATTAGATTATGACGAATACTTTTGTAAAACGCCGCACTTTTGAATATTGTCATGATGTAAATATTTGGATTAGGTAAACATAAACACTTAAAACATAACCATTTATTTACAATACCCGCATCCTGATTCATATATCCTTCTCATTTCATTAATCCTGATCATATAAGTCTTCATTGTTAGAATCATGTTCACAATGAAATCAACAATTCGCGCTTAATTAAAGAAAATGATTTTCATAATTAAGTTGGTGTCTCCAGAATTCTTCCTAAAAAAATTGGTCTTGGTGGGATTTGGGAGTACTTAGTGCCAAAAAACAATTCATTAAAAAAAGGGGTAATCAAGATTTGGCGATCTGTAACCGACAATTGTAATGTGATGATTACGCACGCAATGAAGAACGCACAACTTCATGCCTTTCACCTGACGCCTTCTAGAAGTATACAAAATCGTTCATTATTATAGGAGTAAATGCTAAGTGTATCATCTCAAACATTTTTATACCGACACAAATCAAATTACCTCCTTGTACTCTGTATATGGATGCAAGCCAGGCAGTACTATCGATCATCAAAAGGTAATGGCGACAACCAGGAAACAATGTTTGTACAGTATTGTTGTACTTCACAGTTCACACAAACTCTTTTGTACCCGAAAAGTTCCTCACATTGCTATATAGTTAAAGGGTGAGCAGTAAACTCTATACTTTGGCGTAAGGCGTTTGTGATGTTTCCAGCTAATTACGTTACTTTTCTCTTAACCATGTCTGCATTGAACCATTTACTTGCTGCTAATCCCATACATTTGTTCACAAATCACAACGATCTATCATGTGTCCTACTAAGAGAAAACATGATTAATTGATAGTCTCCAATATTGAGCCTGCACGAAATTAGTGGTGGTAGTTCAGTTGGTAGAACAAGATTCCACATACTATGAATGGAGCTTAATGGGTTCACTGTCAATAGTAATGAACTTATACGGTTGCTTCTGATAGTTTTAATCAGTTGATGATGAGATTCAATTCTTGTTGAAGACTTTCATGCCATCAGAAAGCTACTGCCGACGACCTGTTGTCATTTTTTGCCATGTAGAAGACATCAAAGGGAAACACACCAACTTCTCATTGACAATTGTCATTAACAACTACCCAATTACCTACATAGCTTATGAACCAAATTAACTCATCAATATTCTTACTTGACGTGATTTGCTTAGCTGATGAGACTTATATACACATGATAGGAGAAATTTAAGGTCATTACTAAGCTTCCTTATTCAAATAAAATCAAATTCATGGTTTCTAACAGACCAAAACAAGGCGATTAAAAATAGGTAATTGATGGAAAGAAGTGACATGAATATGTGACTTTTAATTTAACTCTAGTAGTGAAACTTGCATTGCAATTGAGGCACTATGTTTCTTGTTACCTACATGCAGACCAGTCTGTTCTGTTAAAACAACTTACAACCATGCACTTTCCCCATGTCTAAGAAATTTTCACGGGAAAGCAAATCAATTCTCTCGCACATTTAAACTGGAAAGAGACCTGCAGATCAACTTATAATTAGATAAATACTCTTGTAACAGCGTATCCAGAACTAAAATTCATTTCACATCGGATGGCCAGACAAGGCAGTCAAGATTAGATTATTATGCATACTTAGAGATTATTTGATGATTAACACACGCTTATGTGAAAGAATACCCTTTTTAAGTTTTAACCTATCCATGAGCAAAGGAAAGGGAAATAGAAAAAGAGGGGCGTTGCGACAATTGACCTAGCAACCTGGCATCCAATGCGAGAATCATACCACCAGACCAAACGCCAAATTTCTTTCAGAATAAGTCTCTTTATCAAATTTGTTTGTTGCTTGCTCTATCCCACCTATCCGCCCACAACATTCAAATTAACAAATAAAACCGGGAAAAGAAGAGGGCCGGAGCCCACCAGCAGACAACAACACGGAGAAAATGAAACACAAGATTTACCCATTTGACATATATATATATCTAGCAACAAAATGGGCAAGCGAATTATTTTTTCGATTGAACTATTCAATCCAGATGTCTAGTGATCCAATAGATATTAAGAATTTACCAAAAACATTTCGATCATCACAGTAGATTTGTTTACAGCGGCCTGCTTGGAAAGAGATCTAATCATGCATCGACGCTTCTCCCAGACAACCGTAATCTTTTAGGCGAATGATTCTACTAGCCCAGCTATACCTATTGTAATTTATCATTGCTACCAACTCAATATAACAAATTTTATTCATTTTTATTAGAAACACTAATTAAGGTTCCCAAATGAAAGAATCATGTCATCATGAAGACATGTTTTTATAGTTTTTGTACTAGGCATATTTTTAATAATATCTGCAGGGAACAACAAATAATGGTAAGCAGACATCATCCAGCCCGTTTGGTAAATAACATAGCATTATGTATATCAAAACAAAGTACAAAAACCATTTAGAAAACACTATTTTGACCCTTTTGAGAACGCATAAACCTGAATTTTATATCATCCTAGCATTAGGAGAAGCAAAAAGTCTTGTCAGTGCGAAACAGTTACAAAGCCTATCATTGAAGTAAAGACATTCAAAAGAACCTCAAGCAAGGGAAACCCTCGCAATGTTTTTTACAAGTTGCACCATGTATAATTTCCAAGTCGTAGATAAGGACACCAGCTTCTCCAAAATGTTTTTAAGGTTAGATCTCCAACTCTGAACTTGTTTTCACGTCAGTTCCTCCATCTATAGCCACAATTAGGATTACAACAAACAAAGAAGAGAGTCATACCTTCCTCTCCTCGAGCTGTTGCCTGCATTGCACATGACACATTAATGAATCTGGCTTCTTAGATTCAAAAGCTACAAAGAAAATTTCATAAAATCAAATGAAAACTGCTCAATGTATTTTCAGCTCTAACAATAATCATCCTTACCCTTGATAATATATTGCAAATTGACCAAGATACAGCCACAACAAAGATGAATGCCACAATTTAGATGAGATGCTGACACAAACTAAATTCATATCGTAAGTTATTAGGAAGAAATGGGGGAAAACATGACAAAATTAAAGATAAAGAGGGACGAAATCTAAGATTGAGGCCCTAGAGGTGATGATAAACAAAGGGAGAGATTACAGAACTTTACTAATTCATTCCTTATCCTTGCAAGGGGAATTCTCCTGTAAATATATTTTCACACATTGACTGCATTTATGCAGTTATAACTACCCATCACAAATGCACAAATCATTCCTTCCCGGTTAAGAGAAACTTGCCCTCAAGGTTCATAAAAACAAGAAACTAAACTATTGGCATACATGCATAACGTACACACATCTTACATGCATAATCATTAATAGCTTTATGATCATGAAAATTTGTACCGAATCCTCCATATTTGCATTAACTATATCACCTTTCCTACAGGATCCCAACTTTTTCTTGCCATGTCGTCCATTTTCTTTTTCTAATTTCACCCGTCATGGCTGTTTCATCAGACCTGTAGCATACATCTAAATTCCCAATATATTGTTGATAATGCACAGACCAATTTTCTGCTTGAAATAAATATTGTGGTTCTGTTGACTTTCATCATAAACTCGAGTTAAGAGGTAACAGCCACTCTAAATAAAAGATGCACAGACGTTTGAGGGAGGCTTTAGAGGTAAATGACCAATTTTTGGGCACCAACAAATCAATCGATGTCCAAATCTCCTTGCACAAACGCAGTTGGCAAATATAATGCAACAATCCTTGACTGGTGGGTGTTGGCGGTGTAGAACCTGTTGTTGTGCTGTGGGGGGGGGGGGTGGGTAGTAAAGCTTGGTTTCATGCAATTCCTTCTCTGAAGTAGTATTGTGTAACGTTCATGTCCTTGATGAAGCCATCACCAAACTTCTTGCAATGTCAATTCCACTGCTGATTGCAGTTCTAGTATACACTGGGCAATGGAAGCCATGGAGGTTACAAGAGCCCGGCTCCGATACCAATTTGATACTGAACTAAATTCGTATCGTAAATTGTAAGGAAGAAATGAGGGAAAACATGACAGAAATTAAAGATAAAGGGGGAGGAAATCTAAGATTAAAGCCTTAGACACATAAATACATTTTTCACACATTAACTGCATATATGCAGTTATAACTAGCCATTACAATGCACGTATCAAATGCCCCTTCAATTTCCAGATTGGAATAATTATGATCTTTCATAGTTTAAAGTTAATATCTTTGATGTAACACCACAATGGTAAACATTGTGACCACAATTATTTCACCAAACAGCTATCAATAAATACACATTCAAATGAATACATCTTTGTCCTGTGGACATAAAAAAATCAAAGGAAAAAGAATTGCCACATTTACAAAGTTCAAAAGGAATTTATTAAAAGGAAAAAAAAAAGGAAAGTCATGCATTTATCGCCATGGTGGTCAACATTGTTTTATAGTTGATTAGCTTATTCCATGATGGTTGTTTGGCATGTCCAATGTTTATGGTGATAATTACAAAAGTTTGCACAAAAGAATTTTAGGTGGTCTTTGCGATAGAAACACATCTCATCGCACCAGAAGCACAAGTTAACATTTGCTAACCTGGAAAAATACAGCTTCTCCGTGATTGCATTGGGCACATCTAACAGTCTTCGTCCGAAGAAGAGTTGGGTCAGCCGCAACGTCCTGCAGAACTTGAGTTTGCTTGCCAACTGAATGATGTACTTCATGTCTTTATACACAGTTATTCTCAGCAATCTCCTGCATGGAAAGCAACAACACCCTTAAAGTACATAATATAATATTCGCTGAAAGTACAACCAGTAATCTTCCCTTCAGGCTATTGTATCATGGTATAGGTAAGAAAATACACAATCTATAGAACTCCAGAAACATGCTAGAGGTAATAAAATAGACAATCTTAAGAACTCAAGAAAAATAATGAATGGTATATCAAGAACCTCTTTTCAATTCAACATGTTATAAACATATAGTGAAACAACAGTAATCGAACACAAATCAAACTTAAGCTAATGAAAATCCATTACAAGCGAACATAAGAAAAACCATAACAAAAGCCACAACAACTGCTGAAATGCCAAAAAAATGACCTCTATTGGCAATATTTAATGCAAAGGATAAAAAAGGAGGTAAGTAACATGGCTGCCTTGCAAAATAACTAAAACCAAGGATGGAAAAGTACCAATCTGAAAAAAAGAAGAAAAAGAATGGTAATTAAGTATATGAATTTAATAAAAGAAAAAGCGGTAGCACTAACATAATAAGTGCTAGAAGGAAGACCTGGTGATCACAATTACGACAGGCATACAGAAGGATCTTTTGCTCCTTATCTTCTTTTGGATACAAGATGTTGTTGCTGTAACCAGAAACAAAATACATGTATGCATAGCAACAAGGTTTTAGGTGCAAAAAATACAAGTGAAATTCACGAGAAAAATAACAAAAGTGCCATACCATTCACGGCAAAATTTCATAGTACTCATGTTTGAACTTTAAGAAAATATGCACTGTAGATAATTAATTGTTCCTGCAGCAGGTGTCCAAATTGCACTCATGTTCAATAGAATTATCTAATTCTCTGTGGGGAGTAAACAAATACATAGCCAAAAATGAAACCTAAAAAATAAGGTGTTGCTCAAATACAAGCACACGAACTCAGCATCAAACAAGAAACAAACATACATAAAGCACCAAAGAGAATGAGGAAACTTTCAGCTTTTTGCATTAAAGGAAAGAGAAGAAAATATGTCAGCTTTTTGCCTCTTTTAGGGTAGGTTAGCAGCGGGGTGGCAAACCTTTGTTGGCGGTGAGGGGTGGTGGCCGCCTCCGGCAATGTCGCCGACGATGGTAGCAACGTGCAGCGCAGTCATCTCCGCACGGTGGTAATCTTGGAGAGGAAGAGGAGGCGGGCTCGGATTCAGGGGGAATTCCTTTAATTTTATTTAATTAATTAATTTATTAATTTTATAAACCGGGGAAGATTTTTTTTTTTTATCCGTCCCATGACGTCGGCGCCCGCAAAGGCCACGTCGACATATCCCGCTACATCTGGCAAATTTAATTTTTGGCTGCCCACCAACTAAATTATTAGATTAAGGATGGCTAGGCCGGCAAAAATTAAATTTGGGCCCACCTTAAAACAAAAATTTGCTGTCAAAATTTTTTTATTTATTTATTTATTTTTTTATTTTAAAAAAATCTATATCAAATTTTTATTCTAACGAGAATTCTCTTTTTCTTCGTGCCGCCGCTATGCCGACACCCCTCGCCGTTACCACACCGCTTGAAAAAATTTTTTGTTACGCGGCTGGTCAGGGGAAGGCCAGATCCAACGTGAGTAGCTGGGCCTGACCGGCAATAGCAAGATCTGGCCATGCAACAAACAAAAAAAAACTTTCTAAGAAGAAAAATCTAATGGGGTGGGGTGTCCAAATCTTCCCACCATATTAATTAACAGAAAAAATTAAGTAGGTAATTTTTACTTTCATTTATTGGTTGATTTTGTTCGCCTCGAAAGGTTTTTCGTGATGGCCAACTATCAAATCTCAACTTGATAAAAATTCACACTGCCTCCTCTGACTAAGAATGGATGTGAATCAGCCTGAATCGATTAGTACAGGGCAATTTATAGATTGAAACACTTATCTTAACAATTTTTTGAATCATTATTCATTAGCCACCTATTCCAATTAAATCTTTGGAGGCTGCGCTTGAGCTTCAGTTGGTCGCCAAGAACTGGTTGGAGAACTGCCTGTCAATCACCTACGCACGCTACAGCTTGTGGCGCTCATCTCCTCATTCGATCCGCTCACAATCGAACGCCAATTGGTCCTACAACGGCAAAAAAATTTCCATTTGCAAGCCTAAGATCACTATCCCCCTTCGATTATCATAACACATACAATCCAAATAAAACATATTATTAATGCTACAAACATATAAACAAAGACTCCTCTAAATGCACGAACAAATTCGACACCATATATAAATGCATCATCTGCAACAGTTATACTGGTTCAAAAACAACAAAACAACGATTTGAGATTATTTCCTTCCCCGAAAGCAATGGATCAACCGATTCATCAACCATTCACAAGCATAGCAACTCACTACACTATACAATCGGCCATAGATGAACTAGAAAAGAAAAGAATCCGCTGCAGCAAAGACGGAGTGGACCAGCTTCTTGAGGCCGAAGAGTTAGTTGATGCCAGAGAAGGGAGGAGTCACCGCTCACACTTAGGGCGAGAGGGCGGATGTGTTAGGTTAATCTTACATTGAAAGCGGATGAAGTCCGTGATTTGTATAGAGGCGGATTAGGAAGCCTTATTTTCAAAGTTATTTTTGGATTAAGCGAGACATATGACACCTCTTGCATGTGTCTTTTGAGGCCCAAAGGGCCCAATAACTGTTAAGATCAACCAAACATCTAAATCCTCGTTTCAACACATATAGATGAAAAGTAACACCAAAATATAGACACCAATTTTTAATCCAAAAGAAAATACCTTTTAATATGGATAAACCAAATTTTACATTGAAAACTTTAAATTTGGAGAAAAATCATGAGTAAACGATCAAATTAAATTCACTATATCACAACTTGATACAAAAAATATCTACGGGAGAATAAATTCTCCAAAACTAATTTATTATAATTTGTACACAATTGGTATTAACCACAAATAAATAAAAGAATAGAAAAATATTATAGATTAAAAACTTGGTGAGGTTACCATTGATGATTACAAGTGAATCTTAATAAAACATTAATTTTTCTTCAATCCACATAATTTTTATTTCTCCCCTTGTCACTTTTTTTCTCAAAAACACAAACTAAAAGAGAATAACGTGTGACGTTACTTTTATTCTTTCACACAAAGCAATTTTACAAAATCTTGATTTTTATCCAAAATAAAATTATAATTTTAAGTATTTATAGATGAGGGACAACCCAACAATAACAATACGAGAATCATGATTAACCTTAATGTTTGCCCACTGTGATTGTGGAACATTCTTCACAGGTTTCATTCAATATTGTTTTGGAGAATGGTTACCCATAATGTTTACCTACACTATTGTGCTAAGCCTACTTCATAGGTTTCATTTAATGTTGTTAAGAGGAATTTATTAAACAATGATATAAGTTTTCCTAGCAATGATACAGGTTCATCTAATGGTTTAAGAAGAATTAATTGGGTGATAATAAATGATGTTTTGGGTGTAATCTTATGTAAAAGGGAAATTATTAAGTTAATTTTACATTGGCGTGAATGAAGTTTGTGAATTGTATATAGATTAATGAAAAAATCTTATTATTAAACTAATTTTTAAATTAACAAAAATTCATGATTGGAGCCAAAAAGACCTTTAAGGTTTAAGGAGAGCAGTTTGCCCTGTGGTGTAAATTCTCCATAGTGCCGTCCATGCTAAGGCGCCCCAAACATCTTAACCACCCACCACCAAAAGCTCCTCTCCCCGTTGATATATTTTGCATCCCTGGCCCTCGTTAAGCACCCCCGAGCGTTTATCTATGCAAACTTCATGTCCTAAGAGTCGTAGAGGAAGATGTAGCTAAGGATGTAAATAAGCCAAATATGTTCGCAAATATTTTACATTCGATTCAATTCGGCTTAAACTTGTGCTCTAAAAAATACTCAGTTCGAAATAAATAACTCGTTAAACAGCGAACAGATTTTGAACTAAGGAGTTTTCAGCAGCTTGGCTCGAAACTCGAACTCGATATATTCAAACTTGAAAAGACATTCGGCTTAACTCGGCTTATTTATACTATTGAGCTTACATTAAACTTACATAATATCAAAAAAAAATTTATATAAATCAAGCATAAACCAAACACAAACATTCGCTCGGTTAAGCTCGACTAAAAAATATAATGAATCGAACACGAATAAATCCCAAACATCATAAATTTTAGACAAACTTAAACTAGACCTATAATACATTAAAATTTATCAAACACTCAACAAACTCAAATATACTTACTAAAAATTACGTTAAATTC
The DNA here is from genome assembly GCA_033002965.1 of Piper betle. NCBI lineage: Eukaryota > Viridiplantae > Streptophyta > Magnoliopsida > Piperales > Piperaceae > Piper > Piper betle. Next base: position 77,079 of record JAURVB010013847.1, on the reverse strand, counting down.
AAAAAAATCCTTGCTCAGCTTATTTACACCCCTATATATAGCCAACTAGTCAAAAACACCATCAAATGGGGTTGAGACCACTTGTGGTACTCGGCGGGGATGACTCCAGTGTGGGAGTTAGAGGATGATAAAGGAAAGGGAGTGGTGGAGGACTACGACCATTGGAGGAAGAACCGGCGGGCGTAACAAAAGTTTAGATTCAAGGCAATCCGGACGAAAATAAAATTGTTTGAACCCGCTACATTGTTCAACAAACCTAATTGGAATTGCTCACAAAGTTGCAAGCAGAAGAACACTAAGAATGGTAATTTGCAATTTACGTACGTGCCCAAATCTAAACTCCTACGAAGAAGTCCCTTTATTCCCGAGGGCCACGTCCCATCGGACAAAAAAAGAAAGATCGATATCAGTTGCCCCCACACGCTGAAACCTATACTAACAAGTGTTATACGCCGACACCGATGCCTAACCAGTTTGTCCTCGATAATAGGTGTTGATCTTTGCGCGTCACTGACCAAATTTCTCTTGGTCACTTTTCTGATATGTTGCTGTGACAGCAGTATAAAATAAAAACTCTTTTAATCACCCACATATGAAGGATTCCCACTACAAACATTTTTTCCCCCATAAGCTAGGAACCTCATAGCAAATCGCAACACACAAAGACAACGGTGCATACAAGAACCGATTATAGATCGGAGATGATTGTACTACATAAGAGGAGCGAAACATACCCAGAAAAACTACACAGATCCATTTAGTATGCTTCAGATTTTGCAGCTAGACTACAGTCACTTTATCCACCCTTTTTGCATCAAAGATTTAAGTTATGGTCCATACCTAAACCCTTTTTTCATATACTATTATTCTTGATAAATATATAGTTAAAGAGATAGGGATTCGCTTTCAGTGATCATCGTCAAATATGTTGCTAGTATGTTGCAGTTTGTACAAAACTCTTGCATCTGATCGTCAAAAAATGTGCAGTCTTCCATCAGCGATCCAGAGAGCTGATCACGATCCTACCAACAAAAATAATAATAATAATAATAAGGAAACCAATTCGTAAGATAAAAACAGTGGGGAAAACAAATCGTAACTAGATAAAAACAGTGGGGCTTGAAACGGATTTTGATCAAGCAAATCAATCAAGAACTTTGTAGTCTGTCCTCGTGAAAATCGTGAAAGATTAAGTGATATCATGCCCCCATTTTTCTTGAGAACTGCGTTGGCTTGTGGTGTCAAATTACCAGTCATAAACAGTGGGGCTCCTCGGTTGCGCCCGCCCCGACGCGTCCGACGCCGATTTCCGCCAGATCTTACTAAACCCCTCACGCGGCGTAGTTGCTGCTGCATCATCCATTCCCACCACACAGCAAACAACAAGCCCATTCAGAACCAAAACCAACACTAAGAACTAACTACTAAGAACAAAAATCTAATATTCTGAACAAAGAGGAGGAGGAGGAAAGCACCCACGCGAGAAAGGAGAGTCAGGGGCGCTGGATCCGGCGGGGGAAGACGAAAGCGACTCAGTATCGATGTCACGGAGTTGGGGCGGTTTGGCTATGGCCATACTCCGGGTGACCGGAACTTCGAGAGGAGGGGAGGGGAGGACGGGTAGGGATGCTTTCGGAGCTTGCCGAGGCCATTCTCCGGCCGAGGTCCGGCCACCGTATCGTCCCAAAGCTTGTCAAGCAAGCCCATGATAGTGAAAAGAAGGAAATGGTCGGCTGGGAAGAAGGGAGATAGAGATATGAACCGGCGCTGCGTATAGCAGCAGTTGAGATCTTTCTCCGGCCAAAGATGGGAGGACGATATAAAGACGGAGAAATGGGTAGTTTCGAGAATTCACGTTTCTCCTTCGTACTTCGTAGACGTGATCCTCTCCCGCCACCGGCTTCTGCTAAGTAGATATACGGCTGGGCTTGGCTTGGCTTGGCTTCAGCTCGCTCTCCGTCGCTCAATTCGTTCGTCAAAATTGCCGTGAACTAGCGGCGGGAGCAACCGAAGAGCCCCACTGTTTATGGATTATGTCAAAATATTTATACAAATAAAAATATGTAAATATGCATCCTATCCACCTGTATATGTTATTATATTAATTTTAATTATTTTTTAATGTACCTGTCTGTACTTGGTCGACTTAAACTTAAATTTATTCAGCTTTTATTGTAATAAAAATTTTACTTTACCTCGTAAAAGCCTCATAAATTCAATTTTTTTGTAAATTTCAATTTATATGTATTTCTCTCCTGTCCAATGGGTTTAATATAGTTTTTTTAAAAATAAAAATTTCTAATTATATATATTTTAATGGAGATGAGGGTTTTAAATGTGAAATACTTTAAAAAAATTGAACTCAAGTCACAAGTTTTTAATTCGGACTAATCATATACTTAGTGATTTAATAATAACCCAAAGATTATAAATATAAATCTTCTTTCAAATGAAACTCGAGCTGGTCAGATGTTCAAACTGTACAAAATTAAAAAAACACCACTTTCTTTATTATCTGTCTTAATCACACACCATAATATAATAATGTATAGTGTTATAGTTAATAATATTGTTTTCTTATAAGCAGATGATGTTAACTTCCAAAGCTATGGATTAAATTATAATGTCGAAAAACATACTAATTAGTGGCGCAGACAAGGGTACGGCAAAAAATTTGCTTGCTTTGGCCTAACTAGAGGGTGATTAAATTGACCAGGTCTCGCTAATCCACGTTATTATTGAAATCTAGTTAAGCGAGATGGGCGTACCGTAATTACTGTTGATACGTCATGGATAAGATCGATATCCACACAACCCAATTACACGCGTCCACGTCATGGACCATCACGTGACAGGGAAAACCGGAAAAAGCGGGTAAGAAAATCGGCAACTTGTCCGCGTCACGATCTTTTCTTAACAAATCCCCGGTCGCTTCGCAGCAGATTTGACCAGTCAATTGTTCCGGGAAACGTATTTTTATCCATTTTTGTTTTTACTAATCCCTGGTTTGGTTAGTTTACTTCCCCAATTCAAACCAGACAAATTAAAGGAAAGAAAACATTATATAGATTAAGATTACTTTTGTTGAATGGTGCATATGACATTTAAATATAAATTTTAGCTAGTTTTGGCATTTATGAAATTTATAAAATTTATATCTCAATAAATTTGATGAGGAAATAAAGCTTGCTATGGAAAATTATAAATAAAAGTTAGAATTTATTAAAATATCAAGGCTTTAGTTTAAAAGAGATATAAATGACATTAAAATTTTAAATATATTCCTTTATATATGTACCTATGTACATATATGAAATTAGTATATATATATATATATATAATATTCCTATAAAAATTAGTATTATTATAAATATTTATATTCAAATTAATTATGATTACCTTCATATATGCACCGATCTACAAAATTTGTTTCCTTTTTTCCCTTATTTGTTGAGATATTTCTTATCTATCAAAATAAGAAAAAGGCAGAAAATTTTTTTACTAATGAGAGACTACTTAATTTGTATATAAAATAATTAACTTAATATTATTTTTATATAAAATATATTAAATATAATTACTTTTAGTGAGGTTGACTATTTAAAATTTTTTATATAACTTATACTACTTTATGCAAATTTTTATATCATTTATAACTGCATTTATGTTAAAATAAATGCTAATATGAAGCAAGAGATTTCCTAAGTTATTTGATGGCTATTTTAGATAAAACTCAACTCTTTTTATTGTAAAGAGAAAAATTGTAATTTGGAGACAATTTATTAAAAATAAATAACCCTAAATTAGTGGTCAAACATGACTAACACCTAATTATTAGTCGTTGGCCAATGACAATTAGGTCTTTTTGGTGATGTGCCCACTAAAGATATCATCATCGTTTATCACATGCCGGCGTCAAGAGTAATATTAGTTGTTTAATAATCTTTTCTCATGGAATGTGTCATTTGGTCTTGTGTTCAAGGCATTTTTAAAAAATTCAAAATTTGACTCGATTGCAATAGAGTGAAGTATATTCTAAGTCAATTTGAAATCATTTATATTTAATTTTTAATTATATAAAAAAAGTAACATGAGATTATTATATATTGATTTGTGGTATTTTAAATTAATAAATACATGATTTGTATTTATTAATTTAGCTAATTATATATATTTAGATAATTTTTATAACTTGACTTAAAAAGTCAAATAATAAACTAGTTGATATAGAGTCATGGTTCAAGAAACAATGATATCATGTAAAACCCACGATTCGAGCCAGGGTTTTACATTCAGAACCGATCGGTTCGACTGTTATTTTCTAGTCAAGTCAGTTTTAGAACACGTGTACTGAGCCGACGCTAGTCGCGTGTATGAGCTATGAGGGTCATGCGTACCCAAGTATATGATGATAACATCATAAACATAATAGAACAGAATGAGTTATCAGATATATGCGAGTATGCCAATCATTTTTTTTATTTTTATATATAGTAGATCGCAAAATTAGTTTTAGGCCATTTACCACGTTGGGACGCGTTACGGGCAGTTTGGGTGGGTTGTTAGTCATAGAACATATCATTATAATGTTATGGTGTTTGTTTAATTTTACAAGATTTTCCCGATTTTTATGAATTTTTTAAGATTTAATATGTCTTAGTTATTATACTTGACTCAAGCCAGAGACGAGTCAAGTCTTATTTACAAAATTGCCACCCCAATTATTTCTCCCCTCTCGACGTCTTCTTCCCAAAACCCATCCCAACGCCTCCCCCATGCGCGCCACCGTTGCCATCGCCGATGCGACCCGGCCGCCGATCGTCGCCTACTAGCCCAGCCACGGCATCGCCGTGCCTCCCCGACTAGTCCCGGCCATCATTCGGTCGTCGTGACGCCGAACCACCACGACTAGCGCGACGCTTTTGTCGCCGATCGCACTACCGGCGACCGTCGCTGCCATGATCCAGTGGTCACCTCGGCACCTTCGACCCTCCAATGAGCTTCCCTGACCAGATCGGAACCCATCGCTGCCCAGGCCGGCCGGATTGAGTCCCCCATCGCCATCGCCTCAGTTTTGCCATTTTTTGGCGAGCCGCCACCTCTGCTAACCATGTCGACACCGTAAATGCGTCGGGCTCGCCTAGCTGGTTCCAATGGTACCCAATATGACCCCTATCTAGCCAGTAGGCGCTGCCGGTGATTGTCACTGGAAAACCGCCGAAAGTTGTCGAAAAACCACTGAAACCTGCTGGAAAACTGCCAGAACTTGCCGGAAAACCAGATTTGATGGAATTCGCGGGATCTTCCGCAGAGTTCACCCAGTCGATCCCGATCGAACGTTGGACGCCGATGAGCGCCAAATTCGAGCTCCGAGACGCGCGATGAAACCCTAGTCGCCACCGATTGCCGATGATGTGACGTATAATTACATCCAAATTTATAATTTAAACTTGATGATTGTTAGCACAACATGCTAGGGTTGGTTTATTGAAATGATTAATGCTTAATTATGAATATAACGATGAGTTGCATAATGTGATTAACAGGGAATGATGGTTAAATGATCTGATGAACTAAAGTAAATTTGAGCATGATAATCGAGTACAACGTAACTTAGGAAATATAATTAGGTTGATGTTAATAGGATAACTTAGGAGCTTGCCGCCTAGGTGCAATGACATGCTTGGAGCTTCTACCATGTCTGTTTAGGACTCAACTCTATTTTACCCTCTTCTATTGTATGTTTATTTTATTATCTGCAGGACCGGTTAAGTGGCGTTTTATCGGATCCCACTAACTCAGGCTATTTAACCGAACAGTTTTCCGGATTAATAACCCCTTGAGGATGATTTCGAAAATAAGATCCACCACAAGTTGCCTTCGGGCCTATTATATAGTCCCTCCCCAGCCCTATATATATATATATATATATATATATATGTAGTTTTCGCGTTTTTAGTGAGACAAGAGATGGAGAAACCGACTGCACGTACCATGAGCGGATGCCATGACAGTCAAAACAGACTCTGGATTAGTGCCAGCGGACTGTTCCATTCCCAAGGGATCCTGACAACTCCGCGTTAGAGTTCCTCACACCCGGAGAACGTGGAGGTTTACTGGTACTGTTTAGTACAGCGCATGTCCGGACTTGTGGTTCAAAGGGTACTAAAGGCGACTGCTTGAGAGTATTCGGCCTTCGTGCTCAAGGCCAGAAGAATTATGGAGGTAAGAAGAGGGCTTAGGATTTGAGACCAGAAAATGAAGTAAGAAAATGTCGAGAGCGGCATCAGCAGTAGATCAATAAGTTTGGGATGCTACCGGGTATGTAGCCCAATGGCTCCTCAATAGTGCCCTTCAGAGTGTTCACGTGGAGTATATGATGTTTTCTTTCATATAAGAGTTTACTCTCATAGCCAGCTTGTTATAGTTATTTTATTTTTCGAACCAGTAACACTTGTTATTGACGTGTTTTTATATTATATGTAGGTAATAATCATGAGTTGGAGGAGCCAGCTTGGACGAAGGAACATTTTTGTCGCTTGCACACATGTCAATTAATAGAGTGGTTAATACTTTATTTATGATGTTATTATATTGTGAATGATGTGAAATGTTAAGACATGATAGGATATGATTAAATGTAATGAGATGATGTTATGACATGAGAAAAAGTTAAGACATGATGACAAGAGGTGAGATGTGATCAGAGTGCACAGCAGAAGTGTGGCCCAAGTTCTATAATGAATATACAGTATGTTAGATTACGTATGATTAAAATTATTGATATATGCATATATATAGGTACATATTATTTTGACAGGGTAGACCCTAATTGCACTTTTAAGGGGAGACTCTGTCCGTTTTATTTTAGAATTTTTATTGAGTTTAATCATAATTGTATTAGTGTGTACTTGAATTGTATGTCATTCGTGTAGGACCATATTAGGGTTTGTGCATTCATCAATGTATTACGAGTTGTATCTTCATCTTAAGACGTTGCTATTGGATCCGCATGAGTTAGGTTTGGGTTAACTGATCTAACCGGGACCTGTAATATACTAGTTACCAGATTTGGGTTGTTACACATCAGGAATTAAACATCCAAAAAGAAGACTTAATTCAAACTATAAATGCAAGATGATGTTCCTCAATAACCAGCTGTTGATATTAAGGGTCCGTTTGACTATTTTGTAATTACACAAAAAAAAAAATTTTGAGGCCACAATGTTTTCCTTTGTTTAGATACTTTAAATTTTAGTAAAAAGAAATTTTAATTCCAATAAAAATAAATTTATGTAAAAATGTTATAAAATAATATTTTATATATATATATTTTAAATTGAGAGACATGTGTACGTGTACGTATGAAAAAATATTTTATTTTCCACTGTCGGGAAGAAATAATTTAAAATTTTAATGTTATTTTATTTTATTTTTATTATATATATATATATTTATTTATTTATTTACACAATTTCATTGCCCAACCAAACAGACCCAACGACACCTTATCGAATACAAAAATGCCCGAGAGAATTCATTCTCCATCCATGTGCCGACATGACAAGAGAAACTATATTTTTTGTTTGTTTTATACGTCGCATCGCATGAGATGATAATCAATCACGAGGGCGAAGAACGTTGGCCATCAACGTTTAAATAGCATGATTTTATCGAGTAAGAGTTGCAACAAGTGGCGTACATATTGTAGGGATGTCAATGAGTCATCATCTTAATAATAATAATTATAATATATAAAGCAAAAAGCCACCAACCGTGGGAACGTGGACGATAAATGGTTAAGATGTACGATTGCTTATAAAAAATATCTTAAAGCAGCTTCATCTATTGAATTATAGTTGATTGTCATTTTAACAGCTGTGTATTAATGTGTCTGTTTTAAATGAATGCTTCATCTACTGTGAAGTCTTACGGCCTTCATAATTAAGACTTCCACCCAACACTTTCCACGCCAATTTATAACCCTGTATTACTATCATCTTCAAGACTTTGTCTGATTGAGACAAGGAATGAAGGGCGAGGTAATCAATAAAGGCAACGGATACTGGTCAGTGGCTCGGATTGAGTTGACGGTTGGTCACTAGGGAGTGGCTAGAAATACTGTCTATTTTTTATTCAACATATGAGAGTAGTTCCCATTCATCCTATGGAGGTTCATACTATAAGTTGGCTAATACTAACCAAGCGTTCGTCTTATCATTTTCTTTCCCGCGCACTCGTTGTATCATTCATGAAAGGCGAATAGAAATAATAATAATTAAATGTCAAAATTAGACAATAATAATTAAAGGCAACAGAAACTCTGCTGCTATTACTACTACTAATAATATAACAATGATAATAATAATGGAAATAATAATAATTAAATGTCAAAATTAGAGAATATGATTAACACCCTAAAATTACAAATAAATACATTGTTACAGGATATGGGCGGATCTAATTAGAGAATGGACTTATCGGTCTCATAATTGGGCCGACTTCGTCCTTATAAATTTCCCATTCGGCCCACGTAGAAGGTCCGACGGTGAACTCCTCGTTTCTCCGGCGATCTCCCCTCCTCTTCCCGACCATGGCTTCGTTGCCGCAGCCGGTAGTTGCCTTCCCCGATTGCGCCTTCCGCGCCAACTTCGCTTATTTCTTGCCCAAGAATGATGGACTCAGCTCGTCGATGCTGGGGGCGGCAAATTTCCGGCGTCGGAGGAGGTTTACGCCGGTGAGGAGCGTCGGCGGTGGTGATGTGAAGGTGGAGGAAGCTTTTTGTCATAAAGGCAGGTCTTTCTTGACTCTCGTGCTAAGATTAATTTTACATCGCTTTATCTCAAAAAAACATTTTTTTTGGGGCTATTCTGATTATGTTTAGTTCTGTTATGAAAAAAATTAAAAGAGCTGAAAATGGTGTTGTTATGTTGGAGCAGATGCTGCTGTCATCCCTCAGAGGTGTGCTGAATTTACAAAGCGTTTCAAAAGAAAGGGAATGCAGTTTAAACATTTGGCTGCTACTATTGCAGGTGTGAGATGTTTGCATTCTGCAAAGCAAATTGATTTGCCTACGAATGTGATGCGTCTCTCTTATGGAGTTCTGCTGGGCTTCATTTTATGTCTTAAGTTACTATAATTTTCTATGCTGTAGTTGTGGTTTTCGTACTTGCTTCTAATGATGTTTGAGTCCGATTCCAGTTACAAGCATTTATGCAGACAAAGCAGCGATAGCCTCGACCATGGAGAAAATAATGGTGAGAGGTTATTTCTTCTTCCTTTTTGTCTTGATTAGTGTTATTTCTTGCCGTTACTTGCTACATCAAAAAAATTTATAGAAACACTGAATTTAATCGTGTGTGCATATATTTGAATCGGAGCAATTGTTGGTTTAAGTCATAGCGGAAATTATTCTGCTCCAAGGAAAGGAATGCTCGGAGAGTATGATCTAGTTACTGAGAAGAAATCTTGAGCTGCACCCTTTTTAGTGTTAAATAGCTAAATTAGAGTTCACATCATTTTCCATCAACTTTGTTACACTCTTACATTGAGAATTACAGGGACGGTTTTTTTCTAAACCTTGAAAATAAAACCTTGTTAAGATACTTAAGGATCATATTGCTTATTTTTGTTAACTTGCCTGTCTGATAGAAATCTTGGACAATATTTCTTTTACACTTACTTGATGCAAGAGCTTTTGACTCCGTATGAGTTGAGAAACTAGTATAATCTTTTTCCTAGTCAGGAAGGAGGGTCTATGGTCATGTTGGCTGATGTAAACCTTGGGGATTGGTTCGGCGGGATTTTATTTTCTGCCGGACAGCAAGCTAATGAAGCTGTCCAGAATCAACTGACAGCTCTCAGTTTCACAAGGTGAATTGATTCCGTATATGTATTTGTTCAATGAGAAAAATAATATGGATGTTTCCTTTTAGTCCTAAACATAGTTTCTCTTAACACTTGTATCTGCAGTATAGCAGTGATTTTTGGTGCCGGACTTGTGACTAGCCTCTCTCCTTGTACATTAAGTGTTTTGCCACTTACTCTTGGTTACATTGGTATGTTATAAAATATCTTAATTTATTAGAAGTTCCATTGCTTGTGGAATGCATTTTACGATTAGTTATACAGGGCAAATAGTTGTCCTTTACAAAATTGTATTTTAATACTTCATTATACCAGCAACTGGGGGTGCATTTTTATTCATAATGTAAATTTTCATTGTCTGATGTCATTGCATGTATTTATTTCTTAGATTAGCCTTAAGTATCTTTTCAAAGGATAATATTGAGGGATGCTGTTGGCTCTTTTCAGCCCCCATCTTGTATCTGACCTCCATTAATTGGGTGTGATATTACTCAATCTCACTTTCCTCATCAAACCTTTCCCGTTCCCCTCCTTTCTTCTGCATATCCTTTACCTCTACAAATGGTTCTGTCTATTAGTTAGATGTTTGACTGACCACTCATCATAATTCTAAGTTCTAACTTCCAACATCAGCTATTAATTAATGTAAGTCAAAAAGCACTGAGAAACAGAAATAATTTCACTACTATTTTCATTAAAATCCTAAGCAACCTCATTGAATTACATAAGAACAGCCTTTTGCAATCTAAGCATTTGTATTTATGCTACCTTTTGGTTATTTTTTAATAATTTTCTTTTCTCTGATTAATTCTTTACTGGCATATCTTCATGCCTTTCTATCCTTTACAGATTTTATGTAGCTTGTAAAATAAGTAATATGCCATGGAGGCTGATTTTTCTCCATTGATATTTTGGCTAACAGGAGCTTTTGGTTCTGGGAAAACAAGGGCGGCGGTATTTTTTGTGTTCTCTTACTTTTACTGTTTTTCTTTTTTATTTTTCTATTCCTTGGCATCATGTGAGATACGTGGCCCTACTATATTCTTGTTCATGTGGTCTACGGTGCTGTGCTTCCTCAAAACAGTTGCAATACTTTCAGTATTATTTTTGTTTTATAAATCATAAATATTATCTATGACTTTGCTATCCATTAATCAGGTAATACTGGATTCGGTTTCTTTTTCTTTGGGACTTGCTACAACACTGGCAATCCTTGGCATTGCAGCCTCATTTGCTGGAAAGGCTTATGGACAAATCGGCCAAGGGCTTCCACTAGCAGCCTCCAGCCTGGCTATACTTATGGGCTTAAATCTTCTTGAGGTAGTTGCATGTCCCAGTATAAGTTGGATGATCGCCAATGCCATTAAATAAACAGGATATGAGTTTGGCTGAAGATGAGATTTGATTTAATCTTTTGTTTTACTAAAGTGGCAATATGTCACCCTACTAATACAAAAGATAATTACTGAAAGTGCTGGCCAGCTTTTTAGTATTTCTGTTGATTTTATCTGGTTTTATGGGAGCTAAAAAATGTTGAGGAATATTATTTGACATGTTTTTGTTTTTTTATTTTTTGACGTGTTGATTGTATCAATGGATCACTCATCTGGCAAACTTTTATCCTCAATCAGTCCTATTATTTTGTTTATGTCTTGTGTTGCCCATGACTTAGTTAGGCTTGCGGAATTTTGTTGTGTCTTTTGTCTGCATGCTTGTGTTTAATCAGTATGTTCACTTTTTATTCTTTATCCATCTAGATAATTGAAGTACAGCTACCTTCCTTCTTTACTGATTTTGATGCCCGCTCAGCAGCTGCTAACTTACCTTCAGGTAATAAGTTTATTTGGTCTGTCAAAAGTTTTCTTGTTTGGCCTTTTCAGTTGTTTTGTTGCAACTTTGCAGTTTATATTATTTTAACAATGTCCAGGAGTGCAAGCTTACTTGGCTGGATTAGCATTTGCATTGGCGGCTTCACCTTGCAGTACACCCGTTCTTGCTACTTTACTTGGATATGTTGCTTCGACTAAGGTAATACTCAATTACTTCACTATTTGTACTGATCGCATAATCTTGTCTTCTTTTACAACACTCTATAAGGTGGAATGTAAATCAGGGAATGATTTTCTAGGTCATTCAACATTTTTCAACTGTGAAATTCATTATTATTATTATTTAAAGGCTGATTGATTGTGCTGCTGTAACTGAGCCAGGATCCAGTTATTGGAGGCAGCTTACTTCTAACCTACACAACTGGCTATGTTGCTCCTCTTCTGCTTGCAGCCTCCTTTGCTGGTGCTTTGCAGGTAAAAAACAATTGTACTAAATTGCCATATATATAATGAGAATGGGGAGATTTATATGATTATTTGACATTTTATGCAGAACCTACTTTCTTTCCGAAAATTTTCAGCATGGATAAACCCAGCAAGGTAAATTTGCATTCTGATTGACAGAGGTCCAATTACTATTTAATCATTGTTTGAATCTGCAGATAGACCAGTGGTTTGGTGAGTGGCAATGCATGTTAGAGTGGGGTTGTAATGAAGTCGTTGTTTTCATGACAGTAGTTTGGCAGGCATTATGCTAATTTGCTCGTAAATACAATGCACTCCTTTGATCAAGTCACAGTGCTTGAATTTGTGAATGAGAAATATTTGATCCATCTATTGGTGTAGCCAACTCTATAGCATGCAATGATGACGTAGAAACATGTTTTAAGAATGGAGTTTTAAATTAGGATAAACACATGGGCATACATTGTTTGAATTAAATCAAATAATAATCAATTTATGGCTAATATTTCTTCTTAGTTTTTTATCTTTGTAGTACAAAAAATGTAAGAAGTCTGTTCAGAATGACGGGAAAAATATGTTAGCATTTTGCATTTTGATCAATTTTGTTGAGCTTTTCTGTTGGTGGTAATCATGAAATGATAGCATAGATTTCAAATTTGTCACCCTTATTTATATCAGAAGTATATAAAAATTAACCTGTTGCTTTAATTTCCTTTAGTCATCTATTAATTATTACTTTTTGAATTGGAATACTGTGTATTTGAAAGCCGTTTAAATTCTCTATTTTTTTATATTGTTTGCTTTGCTATATGTTTGTTTATATACCTTGCAAGTTTGAGTGTTTTTTGGTTACTTTCTCCACCGTTCACTTTCCTGAGGCGGCCGTTAATGGATAAATTGATAAGGAAGGATAAAGATCGGATTAATACACCTCATTAAAGAATCTCAACATCGTGATGCTTTTTTCCCTTTTGTATCTCTTTAGAACCTTGAATCGCGAGCATCAGTTTCAACTTCCAATTTATTGCTTTTGGTTATGCCTTATTAGTTGTGTCTTCTTTTGCAGTGGCGCACTTCTACTTGGTGGAGGGATATACACACTGTTGGATAAGTTATTCCCTGCAGCGTCCATGTCCATGTAGCCAATTCAACTATGGCTACTTCGAAATGATGTATTGTTAAATGTCCCCTGCCGAAGGGGAATGCAGTTTTATAACAAAAAATACTGCGTCATTGAGCTAATATAGAACACGGATACGACCAGCAAATGATGTATACAACCAGGGAGAATGGAGATACATTGGAAGATGAGATAAGCTCATTGTCTTCCTGCATTCAAACGTATGCAAATCAGAATCCTTCTCTCTGCTCGAGCTTCCTTGATATCTTTTTTTTCTCTGTTTATATCAATGTCGTGAAATTCAGCCTTTTTACCTGAGCTATAGACAACTTTGGGTGAATATTCTAAACTTTCAATCTTCCAGTATATGCCAATTATTTAAACGGACGGCAATCTTCTAATCTTCCAGGTAAGCGGGCGGTTTACTTGTGTTTAAGACAGTATATACTTGAGAAAATAAAAGATTAATAAATATTCCATCGAGGAAAGTCGGGGCAAAGCTTACCGAGTAGCTCGTGATTGCAACCTTTATATTGGACGCATGTAAGTACTGAAAGTGGAAAGTACAAACCCCTACGCTGAGACAAAAGTGAGATCACAACTACAACTACGAATGAAGATAACCAGCATCTAGGGCTGATAATTCTAACTCTGATACAATTACCTTCACCCTTGCAATCTGAAAATTGATTTAAATCCCAATTAATCTAGATCAAAGGCGGGGAGCAACCATTTCTTAGGCTTGATAAAATTGGGACTGATAAATAGTTTGGCTTGTTTGTCACTCAACATCTTTGCATAGTTCACTCTATTATTCGTGCTTGATCCCGGGCCAGGGTAATTGTATTCCCCGTAGAAAACAGTCCTACCAAATCCAAGAAACATAACAAATAAGAAACGCTATCAATCACATTAACCTTATATACTATTCCTATGCTATGAGCCAAATTAGAGGAAAACTAATGAAATGGGTCTTAAATTATTTTACCGGTCACGTTCATTGTGGCCCATATCATCCCATCCATGAGGATTAACGACACTTACTAGGAGGAAGCAAACACCACCCTACACCTTCTGCGCCATGGTCGACCCAGTAAAGCGCTGCCAGAGCCGTCGACGGTGCATTGCACGAAGGAGAAGCCGCTCTTGTCTGCTACCGTCTCCCTTGCCTGAGCTGTCAACGCACTTCCCCACCTCTCCAGAATGTATATGACAATTCTGCATGATTAAAGATGTGCACCATGCAGGTGATTACTATCAATTTGCCACAATAAACGTCTAGGATTATCAGGTATCTTAGAGTTTACGACGTAGATTGATCTCCCATTGCCGAAGATGAAATCAACGGTGCCTTTGATGTAGCAGTTTCTGAAGAAATGCTTGCCTCTATCGTTGCAGAGAGTGTCTTGGTTGCCGTAGAATTTGCAGTTGAAGAAGGCGGCCTTGTTGCCGGAGATCCTCAGCGCCACCGCTTAAGCAGCAGCTACTCCCAATTCTGGTGCAGGAGTAGAATTTAAAGAAATTAAACCAAAAACGTTGAGGGATATCATATTTATTTCTGACAATATTATTGTTCAAATATTCTTTTGGCTAGCCATCCAATTTTTAATCCTCATGGCTAAGATAATTCTCGAACATGCACAAAATAATTTCCAGGACCAAGAGTGTTACTGTGAAGATCGAAGAAATTATGATCATGTGTAACAATAATATTGCACTGACCAAACAAGAAAAAATATAAACAAAAAAAGATTGAAAATTTATATTTGATATAGTGTATTATGTACTAGAACAGCAGAATAAGAACTTACCTTGTTAATTGTTATGACTAGAGGAGCGATGGCAATTATAATACTAATTAATGACTATAAAACCATGTTGACGTCCATGAAATGGTTCGACTCCACGGCGACGGTGGCGCTGTGCAAGGTGCCGAACTGCGCCGCTGTCCCGTCGAAGATGACCACCGGCATGTCCGCCTCACCGGCCTCCTCGCCGTAGAAAGTGAGGAATGGCTTCTCCCTTGGCACCGTCTCCTTCTCCCTGTACACCCCCCTCCCAAAGCGAATGACGGTCCTCCTCGTATTCCCCGCCGGAATGCTGTCTACCGCCGCCGTCAATGTCCGGTAGTCCCCCGACCCGTCCTTCCTCACCGTGATCACCGGCCGCCTCGCCTCCGCCGTCACCAACCTGGCCTCCAGGCCTGCCTCGGTCCCTATCTTCTCCATCTCCCCTCCGTTCTTTCAACAAGATCATGTTGCTCCGGCCGGCGGTCCCAGCGGCAAACAATACGACCAAAAAACACAAGAAGCTCGAACTTGAGCATCGGACTCACTTCGATTGATCTGGCAGCAGCAGTTGTTTGTGCGATCAATGAATAACTATATATTTCGAGCTCATTAATCTTGGGCCCTTTGGCCCCAACCAAGCTATGGTATAGTTATTTAGGCCCCGAATGGGGCTTGCAACAATAGTCACGAGTTTTTTGTAATCCAAACCAGCTTAAGAAATAAGGTTTTTCTATTAACTTATATACAAGTTACCAATAACTTCTACCACCCATGTTGGATAAACGCAACAACTCCCTTTCACATATCGGGAAGGGCGACCTAGAAATAATTATCGTCTGACAATCTCCTCTTTATAAGAGGGAATTCACATATCATCACTTGGCAAACTCTCCTCTTTATTAAAGGGAACTCATATATCATCACTTGGCAAACTCTCCTCTCCTCTTTATCAGATGAAACTCACATATCACTACTTGGCAAACTCCATGAAGAAAACTCCAATAATTGATATAGGCAAATTTTAAATCTCTCAAGATTATAACCTGACTCTGATAACTCCCTTTAAATCATCACGTAGAACCGATGAAGAAAACTTGACTCTAATATCACTGTTGGCCCTTTGGGCCCCCAAAAGAGAGTTGAAATAGGTGTCACTGGCCTCTCTTAAGCTAAAAGTTAACTCAATAAATAAGACTTTCTCATTAGCCTATATATAACTAACCAAGATCATCTACGACCGATGTAGAATAAACCTAACAACTCCCCTTCACACGCTCGAGTTGAAATAGGTGTCACGGGCCTCTCTTAAGCCAAAAGTTAACTCAATAAATAAGACATTCCCATCAGCCCATATATAACTAACCAAGATCATCTACGACCAATGTTGGATAAACCTAACAACTCCCCTTCACACATCGGGCGATTCCGAAACCACTGACATACTATTATTGGTGGGCCCTTAAATGGGACTTGCAACAGGTATCACGAAGCTCTCTTAATACAAAAGCTAACTGAAAGAATAAGGCTTTCCTAATAGCTTATATATAAGTCACCAATACCCTCTACGACCAATGTGGGATAAACCAACAACTCCTTTACACATTGGGTGGTCATCGTCTGACAATGACAATCTTCTCTTTATCAGAGGGAACTCAATCACATATTATTACTTGGCAAAACACATATCATCACTTGGCAAATCATTAAGCGAAACCCATGAAAGAAACTCTGACAATCAGCATATACAAATGCCAAATCTCCACCCATGAAAGAAACTTCGACATTCGACAATCGATATAGGTAAATACCAAATCTCCACCTATGAAGGAGACTTCGACATTTGACAATCGACGTGGGTAAATACCAAATATTTTAAGATTATAACCCAACAATGTTGGGCCTTTTGGGCCCTTAAAAGAAGCTTGAAATAGGTGTTATAAACCTTTCTTAATCCAAAAGTTAACTCAATAAATAAAGTTTTCCCATTAGCCCATATATAACTCACCAAGATTATCTATGATCAACATAGGATAAACCCAACAAGTAATTACATTTTGTTACGGTTATGGCAAATGAAACAAGCAACTTCTTTTTCTTTTATATATATACACACACACGACTCATAAAATAACTGAATTTAAACAAATGGGATTAATTTCAAGGGAAAATTGGCTCAGAATTTGGTGCAATGCCCGTAATCATGAGCAGATAATTACTGTAAGGAATAGAAATGTTCGATCATCGATGTTAGTATCTATATGTTAATTGTTTAGTACATAGAATGTCATCCAAATTTAACATTAAATTTATTATTATTATTTTTGTTAAGTGTTGTAGGATGAGTTGAAACCAGTGTATGTTCATGATGGAAACATAAAACATGGATTAAGGTAGTTATATATCTTTCAAAGCATTCTAAAAAATTTAAAACGTGCTACTATTCTAATTATTCTCTTTTTTTCTACAATGAAACTCCGACTCTCCGAGCAGTAAGCCTTCGTGGGCCCAGCTTAGTAATGGGCCATTTGTTGAGGCGGCATTGTATGATTGGGCCTAATTAACAGATGGACCAAATTTAGATTCAATGTCGCCAAATTCCACGCATTTTTTTTGTTTGTTTGTTTGTTGTGGTTGATGGTGATGATGCCTTTTTGGATCCCATTTACTTCATATTTTATGGTTGAGTTGAACATTTTAAGTAAAAATGCCAAAAATAAGGGAAGACTCATATAGATTTAGCCAGCGGCAGAAGTCGGAATTTTGAAATATGGTGGTAGAAACTGCGCTGCCCTCTTTGGAATAAGCAGCCTCATAATGTCAGCCAAATAAATATTGCTTCTTGGTATTAATTCTGAGTCTTCTGACTTATGCGGACAAAGACGAATACAACATTTAAGATACATACCCATCATAGCAATGGTTTCTTTCATCGCCAATTCAGAAAATAGATGTGATTCCAAAAATATTAGTCTCCAAAACCAAATTGTGGATAAGGACATTGGTCTTTGTTAGGGTACTAATTCAGCGAGTTAACCCGTAATAGTTTTACGTTCGGTTCGACTTTACTAAACTCAAAATTTAATATTTAAATGCACGAGTTCGAATTTAACTCGAACTCGAATCTTACGAGTCGAGTTTGATTTGACTTTATTCAACGTGGTTATAACTTGAACTCTATTCGAAATCGACTCATAGCTCGACTCTAACTCGACTCGAAGCTCAACTAGATAATATAATATAATAATATACATAATATCATTTGTAAATTTAAAATATATTTAAAATCATAAATAAATATTATTATTGACTACGTATTAAAAGAGGGTGGTGGTGATGGTGTTTTGTTTTTTTATTTTTCGTTTTATTTTTATTTTTTTATTAAATTTGAATCGTCCTTATAATCCAGCAATCCAGATTAAAGTTTAAGATAAAAGCATTATCTACCCTCAGCTAAGATAATATATATATATATATATATATGCATATATTAATAAGTTTAATTGTAACTAGTTATATTTATTTATATACAATAAAATAACAAAGTAGCATCAATACATTGGATAGTTAAGTTGGGAGAGTGTCATCCTAAAGACATGTGAAAGTCACTAACTGGTATTTGGGCCTAAGTGAACGAGCTTTTGAACTCCTAGACGAGCTGAGTTTGGAGCTCGTCAAAATTAAATAATTTAAGTGTATTCGAGTTCGAACAATATAAACAATATTTGAATCGATTTCAATTATATATGTTTAAAATTTATTCGATCTCGAGTCGGTAAACTGCTCTAGTCTTCAGTCTCCGCTGTTCAACCTTCCCGAAGCCCAACAACGAATGCGGGGGTATTCGGCCCGCTAAGTCCAAACACCATACATACATCAACATTTGAAATGACAGAAACCGCACCCATTTTCCTTTTTTCTTTTCTGAAACATCTCACCCACTTTGCAATTTATGGTTGAGCTGTTAAAGCAACAAAGCCAAAAAATTAGGGAGAGGTGACATGTTCTAATATTCTAATATTGATAGGGCACATGAGTATGCCATCTGATTATAGTCTGTAATTGGGATGAATCGATAGGACACCAATTAGGACCAGAAAAGCGAAGTGAGAAACGAAAGATAAAGAAGGTATTTTGTTGTCACCCGTCTTCTAAAAATACCATTCATCTTCGCATCAATCATTCTTCTGGATTGAGCTACGATAACTTGCCTGATCAATATTTTCTTTCCATGTTTCAGCTGGAGTGACGGCCACCCCTATGATTTTTCGTCTATTCTAACTACCTGTTTGGTCCCTTTGACACGAATTGAGATGAACGCATCAATTTATAAGAATAAGGATGGTTATATATATATATATATATATGAACGCATCAATTTATAAGAATAAGGATGGTTATATATATATATATATATATATATATATATATATAACCATCCTTATTCTTATAAATTGATACGTTCATTTCAATTGGTGTCAAAGGGACCAAACAGACCATCCTTATTCTTATAAATTGATACGTTCATCTCAATTGGTGTCAAAGGGACCAAACAGGTGGTCCTCTCCACCTTACCTGCATGTACAGGCAATAGCTGATTTGACATAAGGGGACTTCACTGTCGTTACATTCTTTGCGTTTCAAGCAATCGCTCGCCATATCAGTAGTGACCACGCAGACAAGCCTCGGCCACCTTATTTTGTCATCTACGCTTAAATCTTCTCCCGCCCAAGACGAGTAGTAAGAAATTGCAACAACCAGACAAAGAATGGAAGTTTTTATTTGGGTAGCTAACTACAGATCTTAGAAATTATATAAGTTTAATTCAATTTCAATTAAAATTGTTAAAGAAATTGACTATAAAATCTGCCTAAAAATTGTTTGAAGAATATGAATAAAATAATGTGAAAACATACCTTAATCTATGCTTTGATTTCAATTAAGAAACCTCTCTAATTTTTTCTTTTTCTTCCTTCTCTGCAGTGTAGGGTGTCTCCAAGATGGAAAAAGACGACCGATAATTTAAAGAGAGATGAGAAGGTTATTTAAAACTCATAATCGATCCTAAATTATTTAATGTCTAAATGCCATTATATTTGGACCCTTTTATTGGACCAACCCATTTAACTATACATAGATCATTTAATAACCATTAAATAATCTAATAATCTCTTACTTGACTCATGTTACAATTTGATAATTCAATAAAACTTTAAGTGTGTTCCATTCATTGAATCAATCAAATCATCTTAATTGAACTATATTGATCGAATCATGGCAGTCACAAGTCATTCAACGTTATGATCCCATTTATGTGTCACAATTAATTCAATTTATAATAACGTTAATCAAGGATTACTATAATCTTTAACCTTTTATTAGTATCTCACCGAAAATATGACATGTACATAACATTAATGTGGATAACATGTACGCGTGTTTAAAGATTACTTTGATTGAATTTACAAGTGTAATAATATGAGTGAAACGATATATGTATACATTTCATCCTATCAAGCTAATAATAACTCAATAACTCAATAACTCAATAGACAGTCTCTTTTTTAACACTTATTCCTTAGTAGAAAAGTATTTTATATTCATGTGACTAACACCCTTTGACTCCTTGTCATTCTTAAATAGACAAACATATGCGGAATTATTACAATAAATTTTTAACAGTCTATCTATACTATCGACAATACAAAGACCTGAGATAAAATTCTGCAACCACAATATTTGAAGAGTGGTCTCAAAGCATGCCACAAACTTACCCTCCATGGTGGAAGTTGCAATGAATAACTATTTTCTACTCTTCTATGAAATTGCTCCTCCTCCTCCTAACAGTAACATGAAGCCAAATGTAGATTTCATTGAGTCCACACATTTGGTATAATCTGAGTCTGAATAGTATACCACCTCAAGATGGTTCAACCTCCTCTACGTGAGCACGTAATCCTTCGTCCTTGTAAAAATGTAAGAATTTTCTTTGCAACTTTCGAGTGATTTAATCCATGATTACTTTAATATCGACCTAACATCCCAACAATAAAATTGAGGTGCAACCAAGTACATATCTGAGTGTACATCAAATTTCCTACTATCGATGCATAAGGTATTGATTTCATTTCTTTACGTTCCAATTAATTCTTTGGATATTACATTTTACTAAATTTGTCTCTTCTAAATTGGAACAATTCTAGCGAAGCATTTTTTCATTCTAAATCTCTCCAAAATTTTATCAATGTAGAGCTTCTCAAACAATTCCAAGAGTCCTTGTGATCTATCAAGGGACACATAAGATGTCTCACCCATATCCTTCATTTCAAAATTCTCAGAGAGAAATTTCTTAACATCATATAATAACCCAATGTCATAAGTAACAAGAAGAATATCATCAATATATAGAACTAATATAATTACGTACTTTCATTCACCTTTGTATAAATACACCAATTGATAATATTTTTTACAAAATAATAATATGTAATGATATTATTGAACTTAAAATACTCTTGTTAGAAAGCATGTTTCAATCCATGTATTGATTTCTTTAATTTACACACTATATTTTCCTTTCCTATGACCACAAAACCTTCTCATTGATCCATGAAAACTTTCTCTTTCAAGTTTTCAGTTCGAAAATCGATTTTAACATTCAGTTAGTGAAGTTCTAGATCATAATGAGTCACTAAAGATAATAAATTTTAAGGATTCCTTCTTCGAAACTAGAGATGAGGTTTCCTTATAATCAATCACACTCCTTTGAGTAAACTTTTTGTAACAAATCTAATTTTATATCTTTCGATATTGCCTTTTAAGTCATGTCTAGTCTTATAGACCCACTTACAATGGACTTATTTTAAATCTTGAAACAATTCAACTAAATCCCAGACTCTATTATTTTTAAATTGATTTTAAATTTTCTTTTATTGTATTAAATTATTTTCCTAAATTATTAAATTTCATGGCTTGTTTGAATGAATCTAGGTTATTATCAATGTTTAAGTCATGCTTATGCTCAGCTGACTAAACCACAGTCATTCAAAATACCCAATTTTTCTCCCTTACAGACCTCCACAATGCAATTTCTTATGTAATTACATACTCATTTATGACTTATATATAATCAGTCATTTCATTATTAGCATTTTCAATTCGTGGGTTTTGGATATTAATTTGTTATTTTTGTATGTTATATGACTGTGATATAATAATAGGAACAAAAACCTGAGAGGAAACACTAGCTCTAGAGGTTTTCGCTAGAGTTTATTTAATATTGACATTCTGTAATTCCCTCTATTACTATCTTTACCATTTTAAATAAACTGAGCATTACGAGACTCAACAATTCTCATACTAGGATTAGGACAGTAAAACTTTTACTCTTTTGACTTTTTAAGATAATCGATGAAATAACTATTAATGATCCTTGCATCAAGTTTTTTTATGTGGATTATATATCCTCATTTTTACTCAGCAACCCAATATATAAAGATGCTTAAACTATGTTTCATTCCTGTCCACAATTCATAATGAGTCTTATGAACTGCCTCATATAAGTAACAATCTATAATGCAAACATATACAATGGTAAAGGTACAATATTATAACTTAACATACTCCTAACTATGTCCATAAGAGTACGATTTCGTCTTTCAACTACACTATTTTAATGAGGTGTATCGGACATTGTATATTGTGCCGCCTCGACTTTTAATGAACTTTGTAAATAGACATGGACATTGTCCACTTTCATCAAATTGGTCATAATATTCACCACATCTATCAGATCATACAACTTTTACTTTCTTGTCTAGTTGTCTTCTACCTCATTTATGAATACCACAAGGATATCCACTGATTAGAAACTTTTCATGCAGCAAATGAAATTAATAATATCGTGAGAAATTATCAATAAAATCGATAAAATATTTTTCACCATTCCAAAATAGAATATCAAATGAACCACATATGTCAATGTATATCAATTCAACTGGTCACTACTTATTGTAGCCCGATGTATTGATGTGTATTTAATTTATTTACCTTTAATGTAATCCACACGTATATCTTTATGAGTAAAATCCAATTGAGGTTGCATTTCACTTTTCACTAACTTCACTACTTTTCCCCGAGATATATGTCCTAGTCTTTGATGCTATAAGAAAGTAGAATTTTCATTACGTGCACTACGCTTAAAACCAAAATCATGAATAATATTAAATAGGGATTCAATTAAACCAAAATAAAAATTAAAACGACACAATCCATCAACTAAAGTACTAGAACTATAATAGTACTTTTTATTTGTACTAGGAAAATACATTGTTTTCGATCTTAAAATTAAAATATAAATCATCCAACTTTCCAATAAAAATTAAATTTCTAGTAAAAGCGAGAATCTAAAGACACATTTTCAGATCCATATGACATCCACAATCTAGGATCAATCTATATGCTTTAATTCCCTCAATTCGTGCCTTTATTCTGCTCCCTGTATACAGGAATTGTTTAATTCAGTTTATGGGTTAGATTGAAAGTAATTCTTGTATGATATAAAATAAATGAGTAGTAACACCAGAATCAAACCATCAAGTATTAGTAAACACTTTAATAAGATTTGATCCAAAACACGTTGAAAGTATAGTACTGTTTTTTTTCAGACAATCCTTGATATGACCAGTCCATTTGTAGAAGAAGCATTTATATTCCTTATAGAATTTTTCATCTTTCACTTTCATTGTGGCATTGTGGTTTTGGTGCAACTGGCTTTTCTTTGAAATGTGAGATGAATAGGGTTATCTTCACTTTCTTTAATTTTCTTTCCTCCTAAAGTAACATGACCTTAATTTTGTAAAGGTTCTACATTGATAATTTCTTCAATCTCCCTTCCTCCATTCACTTAGAAGTGGCCAAACTCAGAAGGAAGTGAGTTAATAATGAACTGTAAAAAACTCACACACATCCATACCCATTGACGTCAATTTTATTACTAGATTTACCATTGTAGTTACATGATAGTGAATAGGGTGTGACCAATCAAATTTCTTAGTCGACATCTCATTCATAAGAATTCCCATAATGGACTTATAAACAATGTCCAACTGGAAATACTCCTTTAACTTTTACCATAAACATCTTTGCATTGTCCGTCTTGGGCATTGATGGCTTAATATTTTCACCCATCATCATCCTCATTAAGTTCAAATGCAACCTATTAGACTACTCCCAAGCCTCAAAATAACAATTGTCACTATACATTACTAGTCTCAGATTTTGTTGTGGGCATTTTGGAAACTAGTGTCAAGTCCAATTCCATAACAGCAAGTTGAAACTAGATTTGTTCATACCAATCACCATAGCTCATTATATTGAACTTAATAATACAATCACCCACCATGAACAAATTAGTAGTTACTACAAAAAATACAGATGCACACACTTTAATGCTGTGAGTAACCTGAAAGATTCGAACTATCAACGAAACTTTATGATGTATTTAAGTTCACCATCGGGTGAATTTAAATACAAATTTAACCAATATTGATGTCACTTTATATATATATATATATATATATATATATATATAACAGATAATCAATTATGCTTTAAATTAACATGCATGTTATTTTTGAATACACAACTGCCAATATATTTCTTTTAATGTCATTAATTATAAATAATGGTCCACCTTTGAATGACCTTATAGTATTATAATTAATGATTTCAATTGTTTAAGTCAAATATTTTATGTCATTTAAATATATCACATAAATATGAACAATTGAAAATACATAATTAAATATTTATTTTAATTAATCCACGCCAAGTCAAGCCACTTTGGTGAATAATTAGCTTAGCTATTTAATAAATATTTAACTAATAAATTTTTACAAGTGTAACTTTCGTGCATATAACTTTAATGTAAAACAAATTTAAATAACCTTAAAATACATATCAATGACAATAATGATGAACAAATATATATATATATATATATATATAATTACATTTATATTTATCAACCTTTATGTATTTATAATTATTTGTTTTACTATTTATTTATTTCCCCTTTTTTAGCGTCTTCATCGTCATGGGCGGGCTTGGCCTGGGCGCCCTCATTGCCTTTTATGGGCGGCCAGGGTGCCGCCCTTTCCCTTTCTTGGGCGGCCAGGTATTGGCCTCCCTCACCACCATCATGGGCGGCCGCGACTTGGCCGCCCATTTCCACTTGGGCAGCCAAGGACTGGCCGCCCTCACCACCATCATGGGCGGCCACGACATTTCTACTTTATGGGCAGCTAAGGGCTAGGCGTCCCTTTTCAGGCGACACGCTGTTAAGGCCGACCCTTGAATTAAATAATTTTTTTACCCTGGCAAACTATTATTTTTTACAATATGATTAAATAAATAAACACAAATAATTCCACAGCAAGATGCTCTGATACCAATTATTAAAAATTTGAGAACTTTAAGAATTTCGCTGTAATTCAATTTCAATTAGAACTTTAAAAGAAATTGATCATAAAATTTGTCTAAAAATTGTTTGAAGACTATAAATAAAACAATGTGAAAGTGTACCTTGATCTATGCTTTGATTTCAATTAAGAAATCTTTGTAATTTCTTTTTTCCTTCTCTATACTGTAGAGTGTCTCCGGGATGCAAAAGATCGACAGTTAATTTGAAGATAAAAGAGAGTGTTATTTAAATCCCGTAACTGATCTTAATTTATTTAATATCCAAAATATCGTCATTGGACCAATACATTGAATTGTACATGGGTCACTTAATAATTATGGAATAATCTAACAACAGATACATCAACCCTACGAGCATCGAGCTGATCTGGCTGATTAATTTGAATATGAAGTTCCATTGTTGAGTACTGTTATGATCCACTGGCCCATAACGTCAACTAATCCTTGAACCATGAAGTCCTATAAAACACTAGTAGCAATTCTCGCATCTGCGTTTACATAATATCTAAACTGAGAACCTCAGGTAGTTAATTATATATAAGTGCCAGCAACATATGTTCCGGTAGTATCATCGGAGAAAAATACTTGCATGGGCTTACCAAGACCTGACATTTCCTCGCTGTTGATATTCTTAGTGTTAATTACGTGGTATATATATATATATATATATATATATATAGGAGGTCCATGGTGCGCTGCATGGTTTGCACCACGCGGTGCATTGAGGAGAGCCGTTGAATCAAAATCCAGCGGCTCTCGTTTATTCCACCCACCATCCTCGTGATGGACCCGCCTACCCACCCGACGGACCCGCCCGACCTGCCAGACCCGCGATCCCGCTCCGCGACCGCTGCACCCCTCCCGCCCGCGACTGCCCCGCCCACCGCTCCATCGCCCGCCGCCGTGGCGCCCCCCCTCCAGCTTCCTCCCCAGCCGGGGACCTCGTCCACCGCCCTCCTCCCCCCGCCCGGCCGTCGCGAGCTGCAACACCAACCCCCCTCCGCCACCGCTGATTCCCGCCCCCCGCCGCCTCCGCCATCGCCCGATTGGCGGCGCCACCACTCGCGGCGCCGCCACCGCCGCGTGGGGCGGAATCGGCGGCGGGGGGCGGGAATCAGCGGTGGCGGAGGGGGGTTGGTGTTGCAGCCGCGGCGGTGGTCGATGGCCGGGCGGGGGAGGAGGGCAGTGGACGGGGCCCCGGCTGGGGGCGGAAGCCGGAGGGGGGCACGCCACGGCGGCGGGCGGTGGCGTGGTGGGCGGGGCGGTTGCGGGCGGGAGGGGCGCGACGGTCGCAGGCGGGAGGGGCGCGGCGGTCGCGGGCGGGATGGCGGGTCTAGCGGGTCCGTCGGGCGGGTAGGCTGGTCCATCACGAGGATGGTGGGTGGAATAAACGAGAGCCGTTGTATTTTGATCCAGCGGCTCTCCTCAATGCAGTGCATGGTGCGATGCAAAACTATGCAGCGCACCATAGCAAAATTGTATATATATGCCTTCTACCATGCCGGTTTTTAGCGGCGCATGCAGCGCAAAGGCATCTAGCAGCCCACAGGCCACTGCCCGCACCCGCCGCCGCCCGCACCCTATGCCACAACAACCCCCATACACGAGGGGGGGGTGGATGGTTATGGCCTATGGGCTACTGAATTTCAATCCAATGGTTTACGGGCATTTGCGCTGCCAAACTCATAGCAACAATTTTATATAGAGAGAGAGAGGAAAAAGAGAGTGAGAGACGTAGTGTTCATTGTTATTCATGATACTACTTTTTTAGCACCGGGAATTAATATTCAGGTCAAATGGGTAATTCCATTAATCCTCGTGCACTCAGCCAACTTAAATAGTTGCGCTTACAATTAACATAGTTTAAATATTTATGAGAGTACCCGAATAGAAGTAGTATTAGAAGTCGACTCCAAAATGACATATATTAAAATGAACCTGATTTTATAGACATTTATTAGAATGATGAGAGAGAGCACACACACACGTAGTGTTCATTGTTATTCATGATACTTTTTTTTTAGCACTGGGAATTAATATTCAGGTCAAATGGGTAATTCCATTAATCCTCATCCACTCAGCCAACTTAAATAGTTGCGCTTACAATTAACATAGTTTAAATATTTATGAGAGTACCCGAATAGAAGTAGTATTAGAAGTCGACTCCAAAATGACATATATTCAAATGCACCTGATTTTATAGACATATATTAGAATGATGTATAATTGTATAATACCTTAATTAACGAGTGCTCCGTGCAGTTAGGCTTTAAAAAATGCAGTTTTAAATTAAATAGTAAGATCTATAAATCTTCTGGTACATATGACTTAGTTGAGGGTGGCCTAAACTCCCGGCGTTCACCTCTCTTGAACGTTGGAGTTATGCAAAAAGATAGCCAGGTTTGGGGTGCTCAACTAATTTATAACTGATCATTCTACACAAGAAGTTTGGCTATCTTGATCAACTTGTAATTTATTATGAGAGCATGCATGCTGCAGATTAAGCCCGATTGCAGGTGCATCATTGTGACGAAGATATAATTATATGCACACCTCAACGAGGAACTTACAAATGTAAACGAGAGCAATGCTTAGTATATAAGTATTTGCATTTTTTTTAAAAAATTCATTCCATCCATGACGTATGAGATCATGAATTACAACATGTATATATAAATTATAAGAATAATTTGTCCATATGATGGCGGGCGGTGATCTTGAACCTTTTGAAATGTTTAACTTATCTGGCTTCGCTGTAAGTAGTCATAGCAGAAACGTTAAATAGTATACGACTGAATTGGACGAGGAATGCGTCGGAGTTAGGGAGATGAAAAAATAGGAACGAGATGCACGCTGTTACACTCCGAAGGAGGAGATTGGTCCAACACTTACCACCTAGCTGTTCAAATCTAGAAAATTACATAATATATCGGAGGACGGTGTTGTATAGAACATAGATAAATACATGTTCAAACTCATGTTGTTTGATTAAAAATTGGTGTTTTGCTTAATTGACTTGACAATATTAGTCAATAGCCCAATTAATTTCCTCCCTCGAACGCAAAGTAACGACCTGTTGGAGGCGACAACGTGCACGCTTGAGAATTCCCAACTATAATTTTTTTCAAAGCAGTGCGCCGGCTAACTACGTTGCGCACAGCGGTGGGCAAGCCATCGTGCATCCCCACGCAAGCAAAATAAAAATTATGTTGACTAGTTCAAATTCTCTATGCCAACGTGAAATTAATTAACAGATACAGTTGCACCATTAATCCCATCAGTACAATATGTGCTTTCAAAAATAAAATTCTCTAGTTTTAACTTCTGCAAGCAATTGAATCATCTTATTTCATGCATAAATTAATATTTTTTATATATAGATAAATCATAATATATAATTTTAACTGTTTCGTCTGAGTACGCAGCCAATTATGTATTATTATGCTATGAAAAATGATGAGCGTATCATCACTACAAAAAATGGTTTTTATCCGCGTTTTTTTAAAAAAATTGAGTGGAGACTCCACATCTTCTCCGGGCCAATTTTTACACGGAAGAAAAATCTAAATTTATTTTATATTTGCAAATTTCTTAAGGAATGTATGTGTTTATTTTCAACCTTTTGTCTATGTCAAAAAAAGTGAAAAAATTTTCTCCACCTCATTTTTATCTACTCTATTTTTTTCATGTTTTACCATTAATGAATATTTTTTAGGGTGGAAAAAATTAAAAAATTAATACATACTCACCTTTAAATATTTTATAATGGAGAAAGAAATCAATAAATTTTCTCCATAGTTAAAAATGACATACAGAAAATGTGGAAAAATGGAGGCACGTCATATTTTTGTAGTGAATTGAAATGAGGAGATGAAGATAGCGGGAAAATAGGTTAATATTAAAAAGAAAATGACATCTAATTATATTATAGGAAAGAGATAGAAAAATTAAAAACAAAAATAATATTATTGACCTATTTAATATGATGTATAGAATTTAACAATGTCTAATTATTCATTTTCTTTATATGTACAATTTGATGCATGTGCTATATTTTAAACTCTATTAATTTATATTGTATGATATAATATTTTTTCATAATATGCTCACCTCGTTTGACATGTACATCTTAATAAATATTTTTTATTCATCCAAATTTGAGATAATTTTTTTGACAGATAAATCATTTTTTGAGATTTTAAGTAATGTCTGCGTCTCGTACGTGTAATTAAGCAACTAGTTTAGAACAGATTATAGACTGGCCTCAAATTCAAATTCCGATGACCATAAAAACGCGATATCTGTTGGTCCTCTCTTTCGTTATATTGTTTTGTCTTTTCACTATAAAAAATGAATCATTTTCCAAAGCATTAGAAAATCGAATTTATTAAAAGTGTCAAATTATAAAATTTTCCAAGTTACTTTGAAAAAATATATATGTAATTTTATTATTATTATTATTATCCAGGAAAAGAATAGTATTAACTTGTGGTGATATTTTTTTGACAATTCAAGTAAGCATGAGCCATAAGATTATATACACGGGTACATTGACATTGTATGATGAAGGTAATTATATATAGCTTTGAAAAAAGGTAGTCATGTTGTAAATCTAAATGAATGGTTAAATTTATTTTTGAACTTATTATATTCTTAAATTAACATAAACCTAAACCTTTATTATCTTACAATGGGAGATCATTTTATTTTAATTGTAATTATTAATTTTGTTACAAGAAGTACAATATTATGAAAGATACTTTTTTAAAAAAATCGCAGAGTCTGCATATCAAGTGAGTAGCTAGGTTAAGGTAATTAATTTGTATTTTTATCTTTCGTCTCGGATATTAATCGCTTTAGGCTCATTGCACGTATTGTACTGTTGTGCCCGGAATGTTAATTACTATATAATTAGACTAAACGCATTAAATGGGCTGTTTCAATTTATATTCTCGGATTTATGAGTATGTGCCGGCATGTGTTGCCGAGCACAAATCATAATGAGCCTGCCCAGTACTAGCTAGATCTGGCCGGAACCACATTATGTGCGCCGTGG
Source organism: Piper betle (assembly GCA_033002965.1). Lineage (NCBI taxonomy): Eukaryota > Viridiplantae > Streptophyta > Magnoliopsida > Piperales > Piperaceae > Piper > Piper betle. The sequence goes on along the minus strand of JAURVB010013847.1, from coordinate 46,473 downwards.
TGCATGCAAAAATTTTAACCACTATAAATTATGAGAATTTAATATGTATATATATATATATATATATATATATATATTACACGAAAATTATAAAGTGCGAATTCTTTTTTTAATTTATGAATGTTATAAATTTCAATCATAATCATTAATTTTAAATTTTATAAATTTTAATTATAGTCATAACGTTTTCATCTAATGGTTTTAAATAAATAGATATTGATGGGACTATTCATAATTACTGTTTGTAACTCTTCTATAATTTACATTTTAAAAAAATTATAGTTTATTATTTATGTATCATTAATATATATATATATATATATACATGAAAAAAATGCTCGTCTATTGGGTAATTTTTAATATTTTCTAAAAAGTAATTAAAATGTTTGTAAACTTCACATCGCCGTATCTTCGTTAATTTATTTTCTTGTTCGGTACTCTCTTTTTTTAAGAGTGAGGCATATGAGACATCTTTCTTGGATAAAAAATAACAGGGTGGAAATTATTTCAGTAACTAAAATGTCTAATAAATCACTGCAATCGAAATCTACCTTGTCGGTAAGATTTATTTTTAACGACAAGATTTATTTATAACAGCCTTGGATAAAATCTATCAATCTAAGAATCCGGTGAAGTAGAGATTTCTTTTCAACTCAACCAAATTCCCGCAATCTTTCACCAAAGATTCTGTTTACCGCAATATTTTTACCATTTAAATGATTGAGTTGTGACGACCACAGTTTACAAAGGACGGCATATGCACTGTTTGTTGGACTTCAACCTGCCCCTTCTCCTTCTCCGATGACAAGGAGTTGCTCTTGTCGATAATAAGCTTGACGAACCCCCCAAGAAGAAGGAGAAGGAGATCAACGACGACCAAACATCCTAAATATTCCCTTTTAGCTCTCTTCTTCCGAGATCTCTGTGGGGTGTGGATGTGTGTATTCTTTTTCTTCTTGTTGCGAGAGATGGAAAGGGGTCTTAGCTCGGCCACACAATAAAAAAGACACGCTCCTTTTTATCATCTGCTTTTATTCGGTTTTGTGTTGTTGAGATTGCTGCTCGTGAATGGGGGTGGGAGGGTTGTCGTGGCGGCGGCAAGAGGAGGCCACTTGAGAATGCTGTATTTGAAGCAGCCCCGTGCAGGTGTGGGCTGTTAATTTGCTGCTTTGAGATCTACTCTTCGCATGCTCTTGTGATCCTTCCCGAGCCCAGTTCGTGGCTCGGGGGAAGAATTTGGTTGGGTATGGATAGGGTTGAGGATGGCAGCTTCTGTTTGGAGAACTTCCAGCTCTACGAGACTCAATCGGTATCTGCACATCTCTTTGATTTGGTTTTTTTAATCCTTTTTTTGTGTGTGTGCATGTGTGTTTCTTGTTTGTGCTAAGTTCGAATTCTTCGGCATGGTTTTGAGGTTTTTTGCTGCTTGTTCTCGATGCGTATAACTCCAATCAAGAAGAGGAAGGATCGGTGTTCTAAATACTCAAATCCATCAAGGATAACGGCTATGTCAAATACAATACATGTACTCTAATCATTAAAAATGAATGTAGTCGTCGACTGCAGTTCTCACAGGCAATGAGAAAATTACAGAGGAAGTTTTTTCTAAAGCTTCTACTGTAATTCTAATGGCAAAGGTTTCTTGCCCGGTGGGAGAGGAAGTCATTGCTATATATTTGTTTCACTTGGAACATCAACGCTTAGGTTCGCTCACTTCACGATGATAGTCATAGACTCATAGATTTAGTCGCTATATAATGATAATCATCACACAGTGCGATTAATATCATCGTAATACGAGGAAAAAAGCTAAAAGTTTTACATGATTAATTAATCATTTGTCGTAGCTCTTTTTAGGGAAGACAGTTATTGAATTACTTACTTAAAGACTCTGCAAGGGCACGTGTTAGAGTTTTAAGATTTGGCAGGTAGACAAATGTTGGGGTTATGGTACTTCATATGAAAAAATACGGGGCATCATATGGCTGTTGATCAATAACCATTTATACCAAGCTCAAGCTGTTAAGGAATTAAGAAATGGTCTATTTGATATTTATGTTAACAAAAGTTTCCATAAGAGAACAACAAATATGGTAATTGTTTCTGAAATGAAGTGAACAAGATTCTTGATGGACCTCACCTATTCGCTTTCTGCATTTTCTATTTTCGACAGTATGTGGCCATGTCATATTTAATTTTACTCTCCAATCGCCATCCTGATTCATCAATGTATGTCATCTCGTGCTCACCGTTTTTGCAAATATGTCAGTCAAACTTTTACTCTTATTTTTTGTGCTGCAGATGTTTTATCTGATTGGAAGGAATGAGAGTAGATCGGTCTGGAAGGTATTGAAAATTGACAGGTTGGAGCTAACAGAGTTAAGTGTTGACGAGGATATTGCATCTTACTCTGAAGTTGAATGCAATGATATCTTAAGGAGGATTCATGAAGGAAACAAAGCAACGGGTGGACTGAAATTTGTCACTAACTGCTTTGGGATTGTCGGTATATAGTTTGCATTTGCATCTAATGGCTTAGTTGCTAAGCTTGACAGTTTTTCTTTGAAACATTTGGTATCGTTTTTGTTGTAAGTGGATTTTTCATTGCTTACAGGTTTTGTTAGGTTCTTGGGCCCCTATTATATGCTTATTATCACAGAAAGACGAAAGATTGGAGTAATTTGTGGCCACATTATATATTCTATCACCAAGAGTGAACTGATCCCTGTCTCAAGTTCTTCTGAGCAATTGCATATGCATAATTCTAGGGCTGAAAACAGGTCTTATGATTTTATTGTATGTAATAGTACAATGTCCACTTGGTGCATTCAGTGGACACAGAAAATTTACATTCGAGATCTTATGTTCTGATATTTGTAATGTCTTGACTATTATTTCCATTATTAAATTTGTTACCGAATTCTAAACATAAGTGGTGAATGAGAGGTGTTCACATTTTGCCTTCTGAGAGTGAAACTCTTCAGCAGTAAGTTGTAGTTGCAGTACAAGCATTGCAGGGGACATCATTTACATGCCTTATTTTTTCGATTTTTTGTTATTATAATATAAAATATGATAATTTTTTAATTTCAATGTCCATGATTATGCCCTGTCAAAAGTTTCATGTTGTTTTGGAGTACGATTTTTTTTAAGTATGGTTGACTGATAAATCCAAAATGTTATGAGCTGTAGACATTATCAAGTGGTGAAGTCTTGGAGACAACTTCCTGCCTTCTTACTATGTTAATGTTACATTAGATCTGAAGGAAGCTATTATTCTGATTAGGAAAATAAGTTTGAAAGTACTTATGGACTGTCTGTTTGCTGTTGTGTTGTCATTTCCAGATACAAGAAGCTTCTATGCACAGTGGATCTTACAAAAGATTTCTTCTTCAGTTACTCATACCATGTTATGCGTAGCCTCCAGAAAAACCTATGTGACAGGGAGACAAAGCAAGTGCTGTACGAGACAATGTTTGTTTGGAATGAGTTTTTGACACGAGAAATTAGAAGGCAGATAAGTAACACTTTATGGACTGTGGCTTTGGTGTATGGATTCTTCAAACAGGTACATTTGAGTTTCTTGTGCTACCTTCTTTGTTATTTGGTCTCTCAATACCCTGTAATGAGGTGACTTGATTCGTGAGCATCAATTCATCAGTGTAAACATGTTTGTCCAAATTCTGAACAACTTGTGGTTCAAGTTCTGCCCTATATTTGGCAAATTCTCGAGACATTGATTTGAAGTGAGTTTCGTGAAAATGTCATCCCTTTTTTTATTGAGACAATCTTGCAAACTAAGAATTATTCATTCATTCATCTCAACCTAATTGGCTTACAGCTAAACTGCCTACAGAAGAGGCTCATCAATTGGTGTCTAATGCGCCTTATAAGCATAATATGTTATATTCTAATGTGTTAATAAGGTATTTGCCTTGTTGAGGCTATCTTTGTGATCTTTATTGCTTTTCAGGATAAGTAGTCAGGTTGCATACAGTGAAATGGGACTTTTTATCACCCTCCGATGCAATGTGATTTTGTATTGTTAAAACATCTTTTCCTTATCAATTCTAGAATGTTTCCATCACATCTAGATCTTAATCTTAAGCATTTTCTACCCCTGAAATTTTCCGTAGTGCCCGTCATTTGATTATCCTTCGTTCTACAAGTAGGGTTTCTTTGTCAAGTTGATGACTTGATGCAGTAAGGTTATGGTCTTAGGTGTTTAGTTTTTGGCTTCTTCTCTTTCAGATAGTCTTGTGTAATGTTTTATTTTATCGGAGACTAATTGGCAATGTTCATATTTGATTTATTAGATTTACAAATCTGTTTAGACAGGGCTTCTCATGTTTTGCTTATAGATGGCATTGTTTTATTTCTATAAGGGCTTTAGTTGATTTTATTTTGGAATACAGAGCTATCCTGGTTGTTTCTTGTATCTTATTCTTGTTTTTCTCTCATTAATTTGACTTCCTTGCCCCTGAGTAGTTGTCTGTTTCTCAGACTTAATACTCCTCCGTGAAGGACACTTAATGGTTACAGTTGAGAAATGTTCCTATAATTTTGGTGTGAAAGTTTCACATGAAAGCTAAATACGTGGTGCAGCATAATGAACGTGTTCCAAGGCAGCTAAGAATTGTAGAAATAGGCTTCAAAAGTTAATATCCTGATTTGACTAAGATTGTGTTTTTCTGAGTGGGGTTCAAAGAGGGGTGTCATTAAATAGATATGAAATTTATTTCTTGATAAGAAGCTAGCATATTTAGGCCTATTATAGGATTGGTTCTCTAGTAGTGTACTTGGCTATCCAATTTGAAAATGTATAAACGCTGTCTAGTCTTAGTGAGTCTGCTTCACATTAAATTGATGTCAAAGTTTACATTACGGTAATATTCCACACCCTTCAATCTCTTCTTTATAAAAAAAATTACTCTTTTGTCTTGAATATGTGCAATTTTGTAAAGCCTTGCATCTATATGATCACGTTATTTGATGTTCTAAAAGATATGAAACAGTTTACTTGAAGTGGGGTTGAAATAAATATGTTCATTTTTAGTGAAAGTATGAGTGGTACTTAAAGTAGGGGTTCTGATAAAAAAATTAGTAGTCATGACATCATTTTCTTATATATATATATATGTATGAATAATAATCAGTTGTAATGTCAAACAACCAATGTTAGCACCTTTCATATATATATATATATATATATATATATAAAAGGTGAGTGTCACGGGTGACTAGTGTTTTATTTGCTTATGCATGGAAGCATGACATGTAATGACTATGTTTGTTTAATTTGAAAAGTGGCTGGGAAATATAATCTTTTTATTTTTGTTATTTTGCTCACCACAGGCAAAACTTTCTGTTGGCAGTAAGGATTTCATGTTGACACTTATTTCTCGTCGTTCACGTCATTATGCTGGAACCAGGTGAATAAAATTATCTTAAATATGCATGTGCGAAATGGAGTAGATCTGTGGGTACTAGTTAATTGTGGAGTGACATTGTGATATGCCATTGGGACAAATAAACTACCCCTAGTTATAAGTTGTGAGTCAATTATACTTTTTTCAATTGGGAATTTTTCCATGGGAGATTCTGTTGCCTCTATTGTTTGATAGCTTGCTTTCCCGCTCTCAAGCAATAAAGACATAATAGGATCCATGTCTTTGATCCTATTTAAAAACCTGAAGAAGTATTTGCCTAAGGAATTTAAAAAACTGTAAGGACCCAAATTTAAGTGCAACTTGATAGACCTAGATCATCCTTTCAAAAGTAGTTAACTAAGTTGAGTATATATGAGTGCTCCTCCACTTTAAAGTCACAAATCTCTCTAGTAGATATGGGATGTGGGTATCCTTTCTTATCTTGGGTCTTACAATCTACTTCGAAAAATTTTGTCATGAGCCCATTATCATTTCTCACTGAATCCAATATAGTTTTGTGTGACTTTGATATCATTTGTAACGACCCGGATACTTAAACCAATTTAATGAGCCTAAATCATCATTTTAAACGTGGTTAACCAAGATGAAAATATGTGAACCTGCCCCTACATTTATGCCACTAAATCCCACCAATAGGGTATTGGATGTGTGACTATCCTTTCTTTATCTTATGGTCTTACTAAAACTTATGATGATTTTGATTGTATTCCATCTTCTAGGTATTTGAAGCGAGGATTAAATGAGGATGGAAGGGTTGCTAATGATGTTGAAACAGAACAAATAGTTTTTGAGGATGTCTCCAATGGACATCCTTCAAAAGTTACCTCCATTGTCCAAAATAGAGGTTCCATACCTCTTTTGGTCTCAACAGACTTCACGCCTAAGTATGAAACCTGATATAATATGTAAGTTCTATGTTATTTAGTTGGTAAAACATTTGATTGATTTTTGTGGGGAAAGTGTGTACTGATATCTGTCTGCTCTATTTAGTACAAAAGAAAGATGTAAATTATGGAGCTACACGACTTCACTTTGAGAATTTAATCAAGAGATATGGGCAACAAATTGTCATATTTAATTTGATTAAGGTAAGAAACATATGTTTTTAATCATTCTCACTTGGGTTACTTGTTTCTTATTTCTACCACTGACTTCACAAATATATGCTCTTTGCTTTATTTATCTTTTGTAACTACTTCTTGTTAAGCAGACGCATGAAAAAACCCAGAGAGTCCATCCTTCGTTCAGAGTTTGCCAATGCCATTGAGTTTATCAATAGAGATTTATCTGAAGAAAATCGTCTAAAATTTATTCACTGGGATTTACACAAACTATCAAAAAGGTATTTAATCTATTCTGTCTAGTGTCTCATAACTTACTTTAGGTGTAGAGCTTCTTAACCTTGAATTTTGGGGATGTTGCAGCAAAGCAACGAAAGTGCTTACGATGTTAGGAATAGTGGCTGCAGCTGCGTTGAATGTAACTGGCTTTCTTTATTGTCAAGTGACACCAGACATGAAAGTTGATGGAACGGTTGACTCAGAGTCACTAGAGTGAGTAGTTCTATCAGTCTAAACTTCTATTATTTGTTGCCTAACACTATTCAATTTTTTAAACCCCAGTCCTTTCCTTTCTTATTATTTCTTTGTTTTCAATTTTTGTAAGGAACGATATTAGCGGCTGTCCTGAAAATAATGGTGTATGTCTTGCTAAAGTTGTGGATGTATGTCAAGTTATGACGCATGAAGTGAAATGCATTTTAAAGTCACCCATGTTCCAAAAAGGTGTCCTCAGGACAAATTGCATTGATTGTTTGGATCGCACTAATGTTGCACAGTATGCCTATGGCTTGGCTGCTTTAGGGCATCAACTTCATGCACTGGGTTTCATCGATGTTCATAAAGTGGATTTAGATGCTCCTCTAGCTGATGATTTGATGAGTTTTTATGAGAAAATGGGTGATACACTCGCACATCAATATGGTGGTTCAGCTGCTCATAACAAGGTATATTTATCTCAGCCTTCTCAAAATGTCATTACTTATATTTCAAATTGACAAGTGAACCATATGAAACATATTTGATCTAGTGTTTTATATTGCAATTAACTCCCTTTAATTTGCTTTTGTGAGTTAAAACATGGTAGGCTGGTAGCACTCATAACAGTTCGAGCATGTCTGGATTCAAAAAATAATTATGTTCAACTTAGTGAATTCTATGCTCAGCCTTCTTACTCATTTAGGTAACACATGAGTTATGAAGTTACTTATTTGACTCAGATATTTTCCGCAAGAAGAGGCCAGTGTAAAGCAGCAATACAATCTCAGGAGTTTTTTAGAACGTTGCAGAGGTATTATAGCAATGCTTGGATGGATGCTGAAAAGCAGGAGGGAATCAATATGTATGTTAGCAATTTATTTTATGCATTATGGGATGCATTTATGGTAATTATCTCGCATAAAAAGAATTATATGTGTTCCCTTCTTCATCTTCTGATACCAAACAGATTCCTGGGGAACTTCCAACCTCAGAATAATAAAACAGTTCTTTGGGAGCATTTTCAGGCACGGGAAGATGGTCTCACTAGGTATTGATGAGTATATGGTCTACTATAGACATGCATCAATCTCATTTCTACATAACTTTTGATTTCACTAATAGTCAGATTCTTATTGAATGTAGGAATTGTGTCAAGAGAAGCCTCTCAGATGGAAACATTTTACATGGGAGTAGCACAACTGTATCTAGCGGAAGTATTAAAGGTGGGGCACATTCAAAGTCTGCATTATCTGAAAATCGTAATATTGCTGGCACAGGCCTATCTGATTCATCACCTGACATTCCCACCCTCAAAAGGAGGGTCTTCATTCCAGGTACTAATACTACTCTATTGAGCAGTGTTGAATCTCTATTGAGCACAGTGTTGAAGTCAGTTACTTATTGCCAACATAATGTAATACCCTAAAACCACTACTGAAAAATATTGAATATTTCAAGTAAGAGTTTATGTAATTGATGTATGTGTATGTATATATAGGCACAGCACCTCAAGTGTTCGGCGGCAGTTGTTTTCTAATGGCTGGGCTGAAAATGATCCTTTATATGTGGCCGAATTTGGGGAGAGAGATGCATTAGATCACTCTAACTTTCTTGACCTTGACTGGCTGGTTTCTCTTGAAAATCCTTGTCAGGAAAATAATTTAGAGAAGTAAGTTCTACGAATGATTGACTGGCTGATTGCTCTTTACTATTTGCTACATTTGGCGCAATTATGAGAAGGAAACATGTTATATTTAGTTTGTGCATACTTTTTTCATGGCTTCAGAACATCACAGACAGATTCTCCAGCTGCAATTTCAACGTCAGAAAGTTCTGTGATTGGTGTTAGCTCAGAATCTACTGGATCTGTCTCTGAAAATGTGTCGTACTATGAGGTTAGTGTTCTTTACAACCGTGATTTGTGGAGGAAAACTTGTCATTGGTTCAAGCTCTCAAAAGCAATTTTCAATCTATGTTTTGTGAGTGATAATCTGCTTTTGCAAGTAATGCTGCAGCTTTGCATTGAAACGAAATCAGGACAACGTAGTGAATACCGCGAAACCAGATGCACCTTGTTTACATCTTACCGTGTTACCTTTCTGTTTCTACATTTGGAAAAATGTTACGTTGCTAGGATGTAAATGGAAAATCGTGATCTTTTTGTAATGCAGGAGTCAGACACTGGGGATTCACAAATGTCATATGACGAGGTCGAAAATGACCAAATCGTGGAAGGATTTTCGGAGAGGTTTGTGCATTGGGTCAACTATGGCGAGGCGCTGTGCCATTAAAATCTGTTGGCATTGTCTACCCCGGGCAAAATGGATCAATACCGTTGGAGAAAAGCTTCGCCAAATTTGCACATTGAGTATTCTTGCAGGTTCCAAAAAAACCTACAAATTTTGTCCTATCAGGGATATAGCTTTACTTCATTTGATTCAACTGTAAATTTCGTAGGTAAAACTGATGAAAAGATTGTTCCTAGGTGGTGTATATTCTTAAAGATGGCGTTTGACTTCTTTTTGCACATAAATACAATATTCATTTCTTCGCAGTTCCACTCGTTCCTTTTGGAGTCCAGTCCTGATGTATGGTCCGCCGTTTCCCGGGAGCCAAAACCCACCCAATCCCCTTTTTAAACTATTAATTAGAAGACCAATTTTGTAAGTTAAAATAATTAGTTTGTAAAAAAAGGCCGGGTTAATACGAATGCTGTCCATTGTAACCTGAAATTTATTTTACAGATTCTCTTGAAAAGCCCCAAGAATTGTTATCCTAGCATTCTCTTTTTAAAAACTATATATATATACACAAGCGCACACGATAGAGTGAAAACCTGAAAACCTGTGAACTTTATCAACTTATTTTTAGGGCATTAGGAGGATTTAATAGTGATGATTAGGAGGGTACTTATGCCGTAATGATTTTACAACTTAAACCTATTAGTGTGTCGAGAGCTTGGGACTCTATCTCACCATCTGAAATTTAGTTTTTATAGTTCTCATAAAATGCGAGTTCTCACTATATTAAATCTCCACCACCCAATTAAATTGGACGACTCTTATCAAACTTTTAAATATTTATTAGATTTCAAAGTTTCGGTCTATCGCAACTTTATATGTATACGAGTCAATTTGTAAATGAATAATCCGCCATTTTTTGCCATGGTTAATGCCATGGGCCTCATTGCACCCTTATTATATCGGCACATCAGAGGAGGGCAAGTTAAGATTGTATGGTCTTAATAAGGCGTTAAGTAACAACTTTTTTTAACAAATTTTGATAACAAAAAAATTTCATGAGAATTTTTTTAGTGCCATGGAAGCCTTGTTTGGCAAAAAAAAACATTTTTACTTTTAAAATATTTCTCCCCACTTCCGCCCCTTCCATCCCACTGTCCCGCCTCGCCGATGTCCGCCCCTCCCCTCCTCCTTCCCCCTGTCCCCTCGTCCGCCCCCTCCCCTTTGCCCGCCTCTCCCCTCCCCTCCACCATGTCCATCCCCCTCTCCTTCCCCTCCTCCCTGCCCCCTCCCCTCCCCTCCGCTCCCCTACTGCAAAAAAAATTTACAAGAAAATAAAATGGATGAAAAGGATGGAGACATACCCGAAGAAACAAGAAGAGAGCAGGGAAAGAAGATGGGGTTCATATATTACGAACGCTCTTGCATTTTTTTTATTTGATATATGTTCTATCAAATAAATACCTTTATACCCCATTTTATTTTTATTTTTATTTATTAAAAAAAATGATGAAAAAAATCGCAACCAAACACCTTACAAACAAAATGGTTATAAAAAAGAGGTATTTGGCATAGTTTGGACTCGCAGTGAGGGAAATTTTTGCTGCTCGGCAAGCTATATGATCTACACTCAAAGAGGTGGCAGGCCTAAAAATTTTCCAAAAGGTTGCACAGAGATTTGCTGGAAAACTAGCTAGGGCTCAATTCAATTCATTAGCACCTCTTTCATTATAAGAACCAAGGAGTGATCAACCACGTATCTTCTCTCTTCTCCAACAAAACCCATATAATAGATGTATATGACGATGAAATAAAGTCAATACGACGTACTATTTACAGCAAGATATGCACGGAGCGCGTCCCTGCCACGAAGTCTTTTACCGTCCAGAGCTGTTTGCATGTCTTTTGCTCCGAGTGTATAGGCCACCTCGTCGCCGGCAAAGTTAAAGAGAATGTCACCAAAGTGAGATGCCCAGAAACTAATGGCAAGGCCAGCTCTGTCAATCCGCCATCTCATCCGACGTTTTCGAGCGGTGGGGTAAGATCCTGTGCGAGAGCTCCCTTGAGGAGCAGTTTAAATCCTACTGCCCCTACAAAGATTGCTCTACTCTCTTGTTGAACGACAAAGTAGGGAAGGTGTTGATAAAGAAGGCGCAGTGCCCACATTGTCGCAAGATTGGTTGTGCCCAATGTAAAACTCCATGGCACAGTGGGATCAGGTTATAAGTTTCACAAGCTGGGAAAGCATGAAAGGGAGAAAGAAGATATCATGTTGAGGAATCTTGCCAAACACAAGAAATGGAAGAAGTGTCCCCAATGTGGGTTTTGTGTCGAAAAGAGTAGTGGGTGTAATTACGTACGTTGCAGGTGATGATCTTCGTAATAATTTAATTTGCATGCTCTAATTGTCCTTTAATTAATTCGCAATTAACTGGCAGCTTGTTTTAACTTGTTAATGTTAAAAGGTTGTACACTTGATCTATCATTTAATTTGATTCTACATCATATTTAATTTCTCAGGTACAAACGATCTTTCTGCTATATTTGTGAAGGTTGTAATTGGATTCAAGGATCACACGCCTGTGCTACATGCAATGGAATCAATAGGTAACATATTTGGTGATCCTGAAATATTCAGTCCTTTTTTATTCTAAAAACAGTCGATCTGCAGCTTTAGATACTAAAAACCTTGGTGAGACGACTTTGAGGTATTAAATAGAAATATTTTATGAGTTACATTACGGATCCACCTTATCGCGATCAGGCGTATCAAATTTACTTTATTTGAAGAGGCTTTTTATACCGATGGAGTTGCATTTGAGCACATATATTAATAATTTGTTTGAAATATTGTAAATGTTGTTTGACGAGGCTCTTTGTATAATAACATTTGCAGAGGCTTTTTGTATAATAAAATGCATCAAACTAAAGTAACATGGTAATATATTGATAAGAGAGGGATGTGGAAAGTCATAAAGAGTACTTTTTAAACTTGCAACCCCAATTGGGGTTTTATAATCGCCGGGCAGTCTTTATATTTTACCATTACTCCTAGTGGGTTATGTGTGGGGACCGAGGGTAAGATGAGGGTCTTTATATTCTAAAATATATAATGGTCGCATTAGACACTATCATGGTCGCATTAGACACTATCAGCAAAGTGAGTTATCGTTGTATATACAAGACTGTGTTATATGAGCGGATCGTTATATTGGGAGATCATGATATTTATATATATTTAATTTTCTCACACCTATACGGGTGTAGAGTAAACAAATATTAATGTGTATAATGCATGTTTAAATTTGAGGTATCATAAAGTATTGAAGGCATCTCTTTGATAGTACTCAGCTAGCATTTGTGCTTTGGGCTACGACTGATAGAGAAGTTTAGAGGGCTTAGGATAATTAATTTCCTAAGTTTAGAGTGGGATCATTATTGATATTGTCTAGAGCCACGTCTTACTAGTTCAATCCAGGATGCTTCCATGCATGTAGTAGGGTGGCTCCTCGATAATTGTTCTTGAGTGTCCAATTATAATATATATGTTTGTTTAGTTTTATAAAAAGTCAGCACTAATTTGTTAGTTTAATTATTTAGCTTTTTTACTTTATATTATAGGTGAGTAATGAAAACAAGAGATGTCAGCCATGGCGGATGAGCTGCGATATTTTGCATGCACATGCACATGTCATTGTGCTATTAGTCCCATTGTTGTTATCTATTTTGTGACATCTATCATCTATTTTGGCTATTAGTTTTGTATTTTATTATTATTGTTCATGCTCTAGACATATTTGAGTCACTTTGAGTTCTCTTTATCAATTATGTAGGGTGTAATCAGCAGATTAGTTAAGACGCCACTTTATGTCTTATGTTCAATAATGGTATGATATACTTCTTATTACTTGTTATATTATATCCCATTATACATGTTGATCTTTTATTATATTTAGAGGGGAGGCCTTGTACGTTTCTTCGTTCCATGAATTTATTAAATTTTATCATTTACTTAATTATTTTGATGAATTTCCTAATATGTTATTTATATAGTATTGCCTATTAGGGTTGAACATCTTGTCATAGATTACTTGTGCATTAATGGTGTTCTTCATCTTGAAACATCGGAAGGGTTTAGATATATTTGTTGGGTTTTAATTGACCAACTTAATCATATTAATAATTAATTAGATCCATCGTAACTGTTCTAATCTGGTTTGAAAGTGAATTAGAATCTGGGTGTTATAATACTCAGCAATTCATGTGTCCATTCCAATGGTAAAATTTTGGCCATGTTTATGCCCTGAGTAAACTGAGCTAAGCTGGCCAAAAGCTTTGTTCAATTAATTGTCTGGTGATCCACCATTCAAATTTAACTAAAATTCTCACATTTTAAATTACTCTTACAATTTATTATTAAATTATGGTTGAGTGAGGCCATGAAGATTGAGGTTATGGGAGATGATATTGGCTGGTCCGATTTGGAATATTACGTATTTTCTTTAAATCAAGTGTGGTTTATATATTTATATTATTTTAATTCGTACTTAATTCTTAAATTTAATATTTTCTTAAAATCTAGTTTTTAATAGGAAAATATATTATTTTAGCCAATATTTAATTAAATATTAATAAAAATTTAATGTCTAATAAAATATGTTATTTATAATTTTAAAATTCAATATTTGAACTTGATTAAACCAAATGTACCTAGTATTATTTGTAAATTTGAAATAATAATTAATACAATATTTAAAATTTTGGCTATATGTTCGATATTATTTATAAAAGAAAAATTAAGATAAACTATATTCCATGTAGCTTATATAAGCTACAGATCTAATTTTAAACTTTTTCTAATGGGGCCCATATAATGAGTTTTACGTGTATTTAAAGTAAAGTGCATACTTTGATTATTAAAATAAAAGGGGTAGAAGTATAAGATTGAGTCAAAATTTTATAAACACCCTTATTGTTTATTTTTATATTTATTTATGTGGATTTTGAGTAGAGACCTACTAAATTGCTCCAAATGAAAAGTGTAGCACATATAAGCTATATGAGATGTAGCTTACGCATATACCTCTTTATTTACAAATTTGATATAATAATTTGTAAATATTTAAAATTTTGATCACTAGGATAAGACAACCGGTCAAGGACTCGAGAGTAGGTGACTAGGGTGTTCAAAACTCGATTAAAATCGATTTAGCTCGATAGACTTAAAACGAGTCAAGTCTGGGCTTGTATGTTAGACTATTTTCAATGACGTGCAAATATACACGGTCGAAACAAGTAATATAATGATAAATCGAGTATCGTCCCACAGGGAGATAAATTTCCTATAATTAATTAAAGAAAATAAAATGAGGAACAAAACAAAAATTAATAACTTTAAATTAAAAGCGATATTAAAATTATAAAACTTGTTCTAAAGTCGAATTTTCCTTCATCAATTTAATCTTCATCAAATCTTACTGTTATCTTTTATTCCATCGGATTGTCGATCCCTCGGATTGTCGATCTAGGATAATGATATGACATGGTGGCTCCCGCTCCTTCATGCTTCTATTATTTTGCCTCAATTCCTACCTCCCGGTGATAATTAATTAATCAACAAAATAACGCATTAAGAATTGCCTTACAACCGCACGGTGTTGTGTATCTTCCGACCACAACGACAAATAAGTCAAAAGACTCGTCGTATGATGAATTATCAATGACTAATTTAATTAATTTCTCCCAAAATCTAATTAAACCTCATGATCTAAGAAATAGGTGATCAATCTATTCTTAGCATTTAGAACATGAAGAGCTTGAAATGAATTCAATTAAATCATGTTAAGTTCCATTCTTCTCTAGAACGAAATATAAAACTACTCCATAAAAATAGAAAATAATATAAAGAAAAATAATATAAAGAAGAAACTAACTTTTATTACGAAAGAGAAAGAAATTACAAAAACTAAAACTACTACTTCTACTACAATCTAAAGCCAAGAGATGAGATATCATAACAACAAATGACCACCCCTTTATATAGAAGTGGAGATACAAGAATTCGAAGAGGGTGTTCACAAATCAACGTAATCTATTTAATTATAATGTCCCTTTAAGTTTCCAACTGTTCGACTCCATTGAACACCATGAATTGGTGGGGCCAAGTGTCATGACCAATCAAATCCAAAGCTTAATTTATTCATCTTTTTCTGCATTAAAACATCAAAGTTAAGCATATATAATAAAATATTAATTAATTAAAATAATAAAGTAAAATATTACTTAATTAATAATGTTTATACCCGGGAAGTACAAAATCATATTAAAAACATGGGTAAATATTATATATTTTAAACACTTAACATTGTACTTGCACATCTTAGTTAGACTCGAAACTCGATACTTTATATAAAGAATAAGATTTTTGGTCATATTTATCTTAAATTTCTTAATATAAATATAAATAAATTATAAACTATTATTATATGATATCAAATATAAATAAATTTATGCATGATTAAATTATCTTTTATGCATAATTATGTCAAACTTGAAATGTTTTAATTATAAACCAATTTTTAACTTTGAATTATATGAAAAAATAACATCAATAAATACAAATTAAGCTAACTTGAACTTGAATTGACTCAAATACCTATTATCTCATTCGAACTCGAAATCAAACGAGTTTAGCTTGAATTGAGCAACACCCGACTCACCTTGCTGCCAAATGAGCACCTCTTAGGGTGACCTTGGATAAGTTTCTCCTAGATTGCCCCCAAGTAGGGTTGAGCAAACTTCGACCTGGACCAAATTAACTGATTGAACTTAAACGAAATTGCCGATTCGGTTTTGTTTTAAAAGAATTTTGGCACCAAGCCAAATTGAAATCAGTTGAAGAAACAAAAATTATTTTTAAAACAACCTTAAAATTCACGTTTTATGTTAGTTATTAATAATTTATTTTGATTTATTTGTAATTTATTTGAGATGTTTAATATAATATCTATATATAGAATGCTTTTGAATATGATTATGATAGTTAAATCATGTTATAATTTGAATTATTATCAAAATTATAATTAATTTTAATATATGTGTAATACCCCTTGATTTCGATTCACCTAAGAATTAAATCATAAATGCTACGATCAAGTCGAGTCATGTCTAAAGCTGCTAACTTGGAAGACTGGATTAATAATATAAATTAAAACAACTCTCCTGGGATCTCAAGAATGGAAGACATTACTAAATAAATGTGAAAACTCATCAAATATAAATAAATGTATCAATATGAATAAGTGCATTGAGCTCAAGTGTGTGTAACATTTATCTATTCTCTAACCAAAGACAACTAAGGAACACAAGACCTACATATGTAATATGAAAAACATTAATAATGAATGTCACTGGTCCGAAAAATAACTAAATATCAAACCGTCAAATGAGAGATGACTCTCATTTAAAAAAATTATTATATATTTCCAGTGAGTTCTCCATAAAGGCATTTACTAAAGAGCTACCAGGCTACCGACTAGGTAGCATCCTAAACTCGTGGTTGAAAAAATTGGTCGATTTCAAGTGGAATCAATCAATTTAAATCTGATCGGAAGGATTCCGTTTCAAAAAGTATGCAAATTGGTCATGGTAAAAATCAGTCCGTGAATTGGGCGATTTAAATCGATTCCACCCGATTTGAGCTAATCCATGAATCGGCCAATTTGAGTTGATTTAAGAAGGTGGCGGGGGATGGGGCAGCAAGGGCGAGGACAGGGGTGGGCGACAAAGTGGGGGGTAATGATAATGGGGGCGGGACAATAAGCACTAGGGATGGGTGGGGCCAGCTGGGGTGGTGCAGGTGGGGCAGATTGGGTGGGGCCGGCTAGCGGTGCCACAGCAGCTAGAGGCAGAGTCGGTGGAGGTGGAGGGGCGGCACGTCAATGATCGGAGAGAGAGAATCAGGAGGAAGGAAATGGTCGGTGGCATTTTTATAATTAAAAGTTGACTCGACTCCTATACAAATCAAAATTAATAAATAACTTCAAATAATTCAAAAAATCCAAAAATTATGAAAAAATACTACAAAATATAATACACACTATAACAACAAAATAACATATTCTATAATTAATAACCCATCAATTTTAGCTGATTCTTGTCCTATTTTTTATGAATTAGTTTGATTCAATGACTTCCTTCCGATCCGATTCTAATTTTTGTAACTATACCTGAACTAACTGGTCTACTGATGCATATTTTGATATTTTCTCTTTTTTTAATCCCTTTGGACTACGAGTATACCCTAAACCCTTTCATTTTCTTCGTATATCTCCTATCCTTAAACACAAAGGCTGAGTACTCTAAGGCAGTTGTCTTAAGTACTCTTAGAAGCACATGTCCGAACGTGCATTATTCTAAACAGTACGTGTAAATCTCCAAGTTTCTCAAGGTGTAAGGAACTTAAAATGCAGAGTTATCAAGATCTCTCGGAAATGAAATAACCCTCTCACTAATCTATAGTCCGTTGTGACTTGAATGTGCACCTGCTCATGGTACGTGTGAATCGGTTTCACCATTCCTCATCTCAGTAAAAACTCTATAAAATCATATATAGGCCTAAAAAGAGATATATATAATAAGTTCGAAGGCAAAATTATTAATCACAGAAGTAACTCGATGGATCTCATTCTCAAGAATTATTAATCATAGAAGTAAAATACGTCTAAATGACTCGTGTTAAGTGGAGTCTTATAAAATAGCTACTTAACACGTCCTACAATCTGAAAAGCAAATTCACAACAAATTATAGCGATAAAGATGAGAAAAGTCCTAAAGGACTTGTAGTCCAAGGTCTAAGTGTAATGTCTCATTTACAGCGAGCTTAGACTTTGAAACCTATATCGAAACCCACTGCCAAATAAAATACTAACATCTCTATATGATGTATGTCAGCGGTGTGTGCTCACATCATCATTAACATCACAATAAAAAAACTGTGCTAAAACCAACAATTAAACATCCAGGACACAAATAGAGATAATAAAGAAAATAATAAATAAATAAATAAACAAACTCATGGAAAGATAGATAGCTAATAAATACATGAAAATAAATAATATTATAATAATAAAATAATAATATAATTATACTATATAAATATTCGAGCTAATACGAGTAAATATCAATATATACTTGTGTTAGTAAACATAAAAATAAATAAATAAATTGATAAATAGATGAATAAATAAATGATTAATATTAATTAATTATGAATAATAATAATAGTATAGCTATCTAATTCAGAAATACCTAATTAATATACATAAATAATAACATACACGGGAACAAATAAATAGATAAATAAATAAATACATAAAACTTAGTAAATATTAATAAGATTAATAATAATAAGTAAATATATCAATAATATTAATAAATAATCTAATAAATAAGCATTATAATCAATAAATATATAAATAACAAGAAGTGAATAATAATGAATAAATAAATAAAATAAATAATAATAAATAATCATAACATTTAAACATACTAAATTATGTAAATATACATTTAAACTAATATAGTAGTTTTCGAATCACCAAAATGGGTCAAGAAACACCTAAAAATAGGTGTCGAGTCAATTAGATGAACTAGACCAAGTCGAATGGTTTAACAGAACCGAGTCAGGCCAAGTTAACTCAATTTGGGTTAACTGAAAAATGGGTTGAATTGGGTTGGCTAAGCAGACATGACATGGACACGGACATGTGAAGAGGAATGAGGGCTGGGCAAACACGGTAATGGCTAGTCAGACGTGGACACAGGCAAGCTGGATGACGATGCCCGTCGCCTAATCGCCAACAGATGCAACGCTGGGGTTGCCGCTGGTCAGGATTAATGGCTTAGGCAATGAAAAACATGGTGGTGGTGGCGATGAGGAAATCACCGTTGGGTAGGTGGAGTCGCCAATGATCGATCAACTTGGGTGGTCTCAAAATGAAGATCTTAGCTCAGGAAAATTGTTCGTGTGATCGGCTTCATTGGAGGAGGCTTGGCAGTGCCAAAAAATGATTTGAAAGGCTATGGTAGCGGTAGAAATCGGTGATAAATAAATCTTTGCCAACAGCTGCTACAGTCGCATCGGTGCTGGTGAATAGTATGAAATGATAACTAGCTACAAGGCAGTCACAATCATACTGGTCCAGTGGCTAGAGGGCTGAAGGCAGCTTAAAGTGACAGCAGGGCTAGGGTGTAACAGTCCAAAATAATGGGAAAAACTTAAGCTTTTGGTTTTAATTTTTATTGAATGGTCCAGATCTTGCCACGTGGTGTGATCTGAACCATCTGGCAACTTGTGGGTTTGGTGGGTCCCACCTAAAGTATATGATATGATATATATATATATACACGAAAAACTCTGATCAAGACCTTCCAATGTTAAAATTAACATAAGTCCTAAAAATGATTATATATGCAAAAATTGAAACAAAAAGGATAAACATGGCTCGAAACTTTGTACTTAATCAAGTGAAAATCTATTACTCAAATCAAAATGGGCCTATAGGGGTAATCTAATGGTCTAAAATCTCTATGATACTTGTAAATGAGATCCCTGGAAATCTTGAACGACTACTAAACACCGCAACGACCTAGATCTAGCAATCAAACTCTAGCAAACATATAAAAAAATCCATATACCTCTTATATGCACTGATAACTCATACTCTGCTTTAACATAACTAAAATTATTATATACATGTAAGGCATACTTAACTTCCATAATATACTTACAAGGTCATTTAAGCCCCAAACTTATGGTCTAAAAACTAGTATAGATCAACCTTATTCGAACAGACTCAAGATTAGGTTGAATTAGGCAAAATTATAAACGGGTAAAACTTTAACCCAAAGTTGGGTTTTACAATATGCTTAATAATTTTAGTTTCTAATAAACTGACTATTCGGTTTTGGAGAAAAGTCGGATTCAATTTGGTTTGAAAATTGGTCGGCCGAGGGGAGTTTGGAAATTTGGTTCGGTCGGTTGGGTCCTTCCACTCCACATTCCAAATCCATCCATCTTACGACTTCTTGATCCCAATTCCACCATGTCTTCCCCATCTTCCTCTTGTCCCAAGCAAGCGACCATCCAAGGGTTGGGAGCCCCCACTCGCCAAGTCCGTCGCAGTCCCCGGCTGGCAGCGACGTCCTCCCCTTCTCGGACGAAACCTATATTGAAGAAGATACAGGCGTCTCCAATAGCAAACCGTCATCGTCTTCGTCTTCATCGAACCAGCAGTCCAGCGGTCCGAGCCAACCCAGTGTGTACTGCAAGATATGCATGGAGTCTCTCCGTTTCCGAGTCTTTTACCACTAGGGTGTGCTCGCATGCATTCTGCTCCGACTGTTTCCGCCACCACATCACCGCTTAAGTGGAAGAGAATTGCGCAGCCGTGACTTGCCCCGAACATGGTTGTCCGACCGTTCTTGATCCCCAGCTTTGCCAGTTCATCGTCCCATTCGAAGTCTTTATGCTGTGGGGTAAGATCTTATGCGAGGGATCCATTGGAGAGCAGCTCAAGTTCTACTGCTCCTACAAAGATTGCTCTGCTCTTTTATTGGACGACGGGAAGGTTGTGATCAGAGAGGCAGAGTGCCCACATTGTCACCGGCTATTTTGTGCCCAGCACAGAACTCCTTGGCATAGTGACATCGATTGTGCCGACAGGAAATGGGGAAGGTGCCCCGGGCGTGGGTATTATGTAGAGAAGGTTTCTGGTTGCTTATTCATTGTCTGCAGGTGATCTTCATTTCCTACTTTTCTCGCACCTTTTCTTTCAATTGTGACTTCCAATGTGTTCATAAATTGCTACTTGTCAAGCCTGGATAAAGGAGGATGATTGTTAGCGTATGCTAGTATTGTTCTAATTGTTGCCGCATTGAAGTAGAAGTAGAAGACTCAAATCGTGACAGGGTTAGTCTTTTCTACGTTAAACAAATGATTTTATTATCATTTCAATGATTGTGCGATGTATTTTTTGTTCTTTATCATCAGCTGCAAACACCCTTTCTGCTTTCTTTGTGGAGCTCGAAGGGATGTACACAATGCCTGCTGCGATGCCTGCAAGCGATAGACGATAGTTTGATTATGTTGAAATGCTTCTGATCCTGGACATCTAAAGCATTCTTATAATCTTTTCTTCTTTCCAAGCAGCATTGTTAGAGTCTTCGATGATCACAATGTGTAAATTATTGCTTTAACAGTGGCAGAATTTTCAGTGGCCTCGGCTTGAAACAAACACATAAAAATCTCCATATCACATCGAAGAAGTTGCACTTGAACACATGTATCAGCATGGTAGCTGGAACATTTTATTTGGGTCTGGGACCTGTCATCCAAGCAGCTGTTTATGATTTTTTCCCCCAAAGCTAGGTATGAATATCAAGCAATGTACTTTTCCAATTGTTAAACTTCATTTCTTTTCCTTCACATTTTCCTCTTTTTCTAAGAAAAGAAAAACGTCTCCCTCTCACATTAGGCTTATGATATTTTCTAGTAATGAAATTGATAATTCAAATAATTTTGTAGGAGTTATTTGTAGTTAAAAATTGTAGTATAAATAACAAACTAAAACCTCTACGGCCTTCAAAAACCTCAATAAGAAACATAGAATTTAGCTGATAGATTGCTCAAATTGCTACCGAGGCACCATATTACCATACAGAACTGTTGTGAGCAAGCTAGGCCACACAAACGAAGCAACTTCACCATGAACTAAATCATTAATGGTAGCCACTCAGTCACAGAAATTGAGGACGACGGATCCATTGATCTCACAACCAAAATGAACACCGATACACCATATTTTCATACCAACCGTTCTGACTTGTGGGCAAGTTAGGCCACACAAGCGGAGCGACTACCTATTTCGTCCAAAGAAGCACAAACCTTGCTCGCAGCAGCAGCAGTAATAACATTCTGGCAAGAAAATGAGGATTACCGCTAACTCATTGGCAACCCTCCGGGCCCTTCAAAAGTCAGTCCAAATTGGCAGAGCAGCAACATCAGGAAAAACCAAAATATTCATATGTTCTTTTGTTCATACCATACAACATATCACCACAAGCACATCACGTACCGCACATTTTTCCAAAAAGTTCACATTTATTAGCTTCTACCCCTTTGCAATCATAATAAAGATAAATAAACACATTAAACGAGAGAAGAATTTACTCAAGCTGAATAATGTTTGTTCTGTGTCTTCCCTCTTGCATCAACAACGTATCCTGCAGCCAAAACAACAAAAAGAAAAAGAGAGAATTCCCACTGTTACACATGAAGAGCTACAACTGTTTCCAACTGAATATTAAGATAGTTATTCCTCTTTAACAGAATGAAACATAGAAACAGATTAAAAGAGAGATGATAAATATTACTCACGTTGTCCTCTTATTTACAACAAACCAGTCAGTGACAGATCATCAAAGCTCCAAAGATTCATCACATTCTGACCATCCTGATTTGCATAAGTGGGGGCACCTTCCCCAGGCAAATTGTCGCCTCCTTCAAGATATGGAATCTGCAAAAACTTCATGCATGATTCAAAAGACGAGAGTTCCTCTGATAATCTTGAAGCCATATTCTCTTCAACAGGTGTGACATCCTTGGTATTCCCCTTCAGTTTTTCTTAGGGAGTGCATCCTCTACAAAATCAAATTCGTTGCCCTCCAGAGTATCAGCTAGTATAGAGGAGATCTCGGGGGTTTTGGGATCATATTCCCAACCAAGGTCAGAGCAACCAAAGGAGTTACTCCCTGGTCCGAATAAAAGCAAAATCCCCCATCATCATTTTGTGCAAGTTCTTTGAATTCATTTGGTTTTTCCACTGCAGCAAAAGAGCTGATATATTCAGGCAAATTATTAGCAGCTTCCTTCTTTTCTGCAACTTCAAAACTATCATAGAGATCATCATCCAAGATGTTGACATAGTCGAGCATTCTGGAATTTTCTTCCTCAGAAGAGTTTGAACTTGATTTAGGTGCCTTCAAGGCGTTAAATTTCATCCCACGCTTTGAATTGGGAGCAAAATCTTCTGGGAAGTTAACCTTCTTTTCTGCAACTTCAAAAATATCATAGAGATCATCATCCAAGATGTTGATGTAGTCGAGCATTTGTCCGAAATTTTCTTCCTCAGACGAGTTTGAACTTGATTTAGGTGCCTTCAAGGCGTTAAATTTCATCCCACGTTTTGAATTGGGAGCAAAAGCTTCTGGAAAGTTAACCTTAGCTTTCTTGCCCCTGATCCTGCGTGCTTCAGCATCATAAGCCCTGGCCGCTTCTTCGGCAGTGTTGAACGTCCCTAGCCAGACCCGAACTCCCTTCCTCGGGTCTCTGATCTCAGCTGCCCATTTTCCCCAAGGGCGCTGACGAATTCCACGGAACTGGTTCTTCCTTTTCCTTTTAGCAGATTTCTCAGCAAGTCCAGTGAAGTGCGAGGATCTGACCCCAGAAGAAATCTCTGCATCAAAGGAACTCATTAGATATATTGTAATAACAAAGCTAATGATCAATCACACCATAAACAATTTTCTACGCATAAAAATATGATTGATTAATAAAAAAACCACCCCTAATAGAATAACCTTGGAAAATTATGGCTTCATACTGTTGAAACAATAAAATCTACCCAAAGTGATCGATCTAATAGCCAAAAAGGAAGTTAACACAAACACACACACAAAATATAATCCGATCTGCTCTATACCGTATCTAAATTTGCTGAGTACAACTCTCTGGTAGGGACTAACACACATCTAACCGCAGAAATGAAGAAAGAACAAACTAACATAACCCTCGAGAGCTAGATGCGGGAAACAATTGAACTCTCATGTACAGAAAAGAAAACATTAAATTTTCAGACAAAAGAAAAGGTACAACGTAACACGCCTATCAAAATGATTCACTAGCGCAGCCAACATTACCCAAAAATCAAACGTCTACTTTCTTTGAAACGCCAAAACTACGCTAAGATCAAACAAACACCCCCAGTCACTTGCCAGCAACTACAAGGAAAAAACAAACAAAGGAAAACAAAAAGAATCATACTTGAAGCGACATCAGGGTTGGTAAAGGCGAAGGGTTTGACATCTTCGACCTCATCATCGGACTCACCCTGGAACTCCTGGAAATCAGCCTCAAAATCATCCACGGCAAAACCCACGAACTCGGATCGAGAACCAGGCTTACCCTTCTTGGGCAGCCGGCTCTTCTTCACATCCTGCAGGAGGTAGTCGGACGTGACCCGCCGGCGGCTGGTCGTAATGAAGTCGGAAATGATGGTACCGCCGCACATGTTTCAGCGTACCAAGATTGAATCTTTCTGGGAGTTTAAGGAAGCAGGGATTGTTGGGAAGGAAGAAAAGAGGTCGCTTTTGAAAGTGGTTGGCAATGGAGATGATGGAAGAGTAGAGACGACAAAGAGAGATAGGGAAAGAGGAAGAGGAAGATGGAGAACAGCTCAAGTAAGGATGTCCGCTTTCCGATCTTCCTTACTTTTCGACATGTTTTAGGCGCAGTAGCAGTCGAACTTTGTGTCTCCATTTACCCTTTTAGTCTTTGCTTCACTAGGAATAACCATTTTGGCCTTTCTGTTTTGTTTATTTTCTGTTTTTATTTTCAAAGCTTAGTTTCTTTTCTTTTCGAATCAAAATTCGAGCCCATAATTTTTTATGCTTCTATCAAAGATTACATAAAATTAATTAAGTTGTGATGGGTTATAATTTAGATCATTTATAAATAAATTTTAATCGTTAGTCTCCCAGCTCATTCAAAAACTGAGCTTATAATTTTTTTCAACGAAAATTAGAGGTGGTACATTATCATTTTAACCATATATATATATATATATATGATTACTATGTTGAAATTATCATTTTAATCAATATAAGCCCATAAATCATTTTACGAGATTCTCGACGTAATGGATTTTTTTGAAATAATATAAATGGCAACATAGTAATTATGGGCAAGTCATGGTGAGTAAAAGGGAAGTGTAGGAAGAAGACAAGAAGAATAAATAGAAGAAAAGATGAAAAAAAGGACTAGGTGGGGCCGTGAGGAGGGAGAGGGAAAGGGATTAAAAAAAGAAAAGAAAAGAATAGAAAACTCGGTAATATAATAATAAAAGAAAAGATGGGAAGGTGCATGAACCCAGAAGGGAGCTCGGATTGTGAAGGGAGGGAGGAAAGCGACAATAAAGGACACGCCCTCCAAAAACCGGTTCAACCCCCATGCTGCTTCGTCCTCTTCTACCACCCCCTTCCTACGTTTCATGCTTACGTGTCCTCGTTTCCTCTTTTGACATTTTTTTTAAAAAAAATTGTTTTAAACTCTATTATATTTATTAGCAAGAAAAAGTAATTTAAAATACTGTTTAACTAACGAGAAAAAAATTAATTTTTTTTTTGTTGAGACGTGTAATTAATCACTATGGCATGCAAAAAAAATTTTTTATGATACAATTTATTTAAACGACTCCGATCCCTTCTTCAAAAAGTGATATAAATATTTTTTTCTATAATATTCAAAAGGTTAAAAGGTGGTCCAATGAGAAGAGAAAAAGGCCTTTAGGTTTATTTTGATTTTTTTAATTTTAAAAAATTAAATATGGAATGAAATTGTTGAATTGTTTTTTTCAAGAAAACAGTTAATTCCAAAACTCTGACGTAATTAGCTCCTACCACTCTAATTTCGACGCTGTCATAATTTCGCAGGAGAAAACATGGAGCAAGTTCTTTACTGTTGGACGGGGAATGTAAAATTGAATTTGGCTTGTAACGTGATACAACTAAAGTTGTGGATCACAATAACTTTTTTAATAAAAAATCGGCGATATTTTAAAAAATAAAACTGGGGATATTTACCAAGGCTTATGACCTATGAAAAAATTTTTATTTAATTGTTTTGGGATTCGCCTTACATTTTATATTTAGAGAAAATATAGCATTGTACAGCCTTCCAAAATTCAATATTTTTTCCAATGTTGGTAGCTTTCAAAACTATTTAATATTTAAATTGAGATAATGCGAAGCTCTTTCGTACTGTTTTAAAAATATAAAAAAATATTTTTTAGAAAGAAATACAGTAAAAATAAAATAAGATTGCGAGATGAGTTGGAATTAACCATGTGGATCTCGTAGGTATGACCCAGTGCAACATTTCATCCCTAAATTGAACATATACTAGTAATGAGCAGGCAGATAATCAACCTTGAGACTTTGGATGGGTGGGTGGTTGGTGCGTTGGTGCTTGGAGTATTTTTTGGCTTAAGAAAGCAAAAGCCCACCAATTTGTAAAACGATGAAGCTAAAAATCTCGCTCACACTATATTAAAAAGACATATTATAAGCGGTTGAGATTCAAACTAGAATTCTAAAACCCTAAAGTTCAGGGTTTGCGATTAATGGTGTACATAACATTACTTTATATCAATTAATCCAGAAAAAAATGTGAATTTGTGTGAGCGGGATGAGGCCCTTTATTCAATTTGACTAGGTACTTGACTTGAAAACAATTGATTCAAAGTATGATTCAATATTGAATAATCAAGCAACTCAAAGCTTGATATTTATATAAAGAATATGATTTTGTACCATATTTATCTTATATTTGTTTATTCAAATTTAATTAAGCTAAAAATATCATTATATGATAACAATTTTAAGTAAAATTGTGCATGATTATTTTTTTATACATAATTGAATTTAAAATTGAGATATTTTAATTATAAATTAAAATTTAATATAAATAATATTAAAAAGAATCAGTAAATGCAAATCAAACTAGTTTGTATTCGAACCAACTCGAGTACTTATGAGTTCGATTCAAATTTGAAATCAAATGAGCGAGTTTAAGCTCAACAAAACTTGACTCGATTCGCCCAGCCCTATAGGAAGTAAGAACTTGTCAGCGTCTAAGGATCAAATTTTTATGCTTCAAAAAGAGAGGAAAAGTGGACCTTCATAAAGAACTTAACCTATGGGCCAGTATTAGTAGCACAAACACTTGGCCCATGGGCTAATAGTAGTATACACGAATTACTTTCATGGGCCTCAACGAATCCAGATCAGGTGGATGTATAAGAATTGCCCTGCTTACTAATAAATAAATTGACATCAATAGTTCTCGTTTTCTTATTAAATATTTATATCTTTTTCAGAACATTAAAAATTTATTCAGTCAAAATTTGTTTTTGAAAAATTGTTAGCCACATCTGGTTTTATCTGTACCCGAAATGTGCTTAAGTATTTATAGTCTTATCAAGTGGGTATTTTGGTATAAAAAATACCAATTGAAAAATACTGGCTTAATAAAAACCCCTAATTTACTTATTATTAAATTTATTTAAGACATAATTAAATCGGAGATTAAAAATATTTCTTATTTTTGATGGTGCCACCGTGCCAATAGACTAATAAAAAGATAACAAGATCATATGAACCCAATACTTTTTATACAGTGAAATGCTTTTATTATGAAAATATAATAATCCCCGTGCTTTGGAGGCTGCAGCTTTGGTTTCTTTAAGCGGGAAACTTTGCATCATTAGAAATAACACGAGCATTAGTCTTGTGGATGTGTCCACACACAGTAGCAACGTGGACGACCCGTTGTGAATAACTATTGCTGGGAAGGGGCAACTCATGAAGACTTTCGTCACAAATTTATTGTCAAGTATACATTGCAGGTAGAAATGGGCTCCCAAAGAGTCATCTTGTTCACTGTCAGGGACTTCAGGCTCGACGACATGGGTGAGAATAACGTACTTGGCCTCTTGGTTGACTTCCAAAGGCAAAGTGAACTTCAGGTTTACCTTCGTGTCTCATGTTTTTCGTACATTTGCATGAAGGAGTTAATGCTTTTACATGGTCCGTGTAGGTCACATTCAGAGAAACGATCAAACTTACAGGAAAAAATAGCGTGCCGTGACTAAGACACAGCTCGAGCACTGTATCAGTTGAAACAATGTGAATCCCAAAGTAGTGGCTGTTCTGCTCATCGTAGCCATACACACATCTTCAGTTGCATATATAGATTGACCTAAAATGTTGGAGCAAATTACGGTCCGGGATATAACTGTAAGAGGGAGTTATCCAACTTATCAACAAATTTGGCAAAGAAAAACATGACCCGGATAATCCAAAACGATGGGTCTCAAACTTTCGGTATATAGTGGTACCCCGAATGATACTAATTATATACTTATTTAACATAGGAATATATGTTCTTTAACTAATGGACGCAATTTATCCTCAATCAGTCAAACATGTATCTTTCTCGTTCGAAGCGAACGATATTTATATATGTTGTGTGGTTGTAGTATGTAATTCTGAAGATAAATAAATGGAAAATACCGCATGGGATTGAAGGGTAAGAAAGGCGTTGATTAGCATTATGATGGTACCATTTTGGACCTTACTTGCCATTAGGGATGGGCATCGGTTGGTGGGACTTCGGACAAGGCATTGTCTATATCGTTCACTTAACCATGGGCAAAAAATTAGTCGTCTATAGTTAAAATTTTTCAATCAAGTTGGTTACGGCCAAAATTTGGTCAATATAGGAAATTATTTTCATCTCATATTTATTTTATTATCTAATTATTTTTTTATTATAAATATTTTTTCTCACAAATAATTAATATCTTATTTATGTAATCATTATCTCTAATATTTTTTAAAGTTTCTCACATGTCAATTAGCATAAAAATTAAAATCATTTTTAAAAACAATATTGAAATAAAGAAATATTATATTAAAATGGGAAAATTCAAAAAATAAGATTAATATGAAATCTATGGCTAAATGTGTATCAAATAAGCCTTTTATTGAAATTGAAAGTTCAACAAGTGTATGTCTTATTAGAAGCCCAAGTAAGAGATTCTAAGGAGCAAACAAGTTGAATATAGAATGTTCATTAAATGAGCTAATACGAACTGATTTAAAAAATTATTTAGATAAACCAACTATTCCTTTTATAGATTAAGTAGATATGCATTTGATATATTATCATAATAGAGATTAAACATAGTAAAATATCATATTTTACAAAAAATGTTCATGATATTTTAGTCATTTTTATGTCAACTGTTGCTTTCAAATCAACATTTAGCTCAACTAAGAATAGTTTGAATCCAAAAACACTTAAAGTTTTGATACACGCCTAAATTTGGTTGATGAGTAAATATAAAGATAATTTATTTTTTATATTTATGAATTTTTTATTTTTGTTATATTTTGTAACACATGTTCTTCTCTTGTTATTATATATTTTACTTGTAGATAAACAATCAAGTTCATCATCAACCTTGTTTAGAATAGTGGATATTGAAAAATGAGAATATATTGATAATTATGTTGATAGAGACAATATTCCAACATCTTCGTGTCTATAATGAACATGTAAAGAATGTTATATTTAATTTTTATTTTTTTAAATATTTGTAAATATTTTTATAGGTAATTAACTCTTTTGTATATATTTTTTATGTATGTGAGCTAATTTGGATGAAGAATTAGCTATTAGACTATTTTATTTCAGAAGTATATGTAATATTAGAGTATATTTTGATGTCAAAAATTACTTTAAAGTTTCTATGCATTGATTATTTTTTCTTTGACATAGAAATATATAGGAGCTAAATTTTAAAAATTTATTAAATTATGATATTAATTGAGAGTATTCTAGCTATATAATAAATGATTTGATATGATTATTAATATAAAAGTATTATTTTAAATTCTTAAATATGAAGATAAATTTTATCGTTTTTCAATGTAAGTCATTTTAAGTTATTTTATATATTAAATATAAATTTTATGTATAAATTTAATTAATTTTAATGTATATCATGATTTTAATTTTTTATATAACACAATATTAGTCTCTTAAATATTGAAAATATTATATTCTTAATATAAAATATCGGACACTCGATCGATCGTTCTGTTGGATAAAAAAATATCTATGTTAAGTTTATTTTTATTTGATCAAATTGGATATATCAAATTCAATCGAATATATTTCATACTTCGATCGAATTCATTTATTTGGACATTTACGCCCACCCCTCGTTGCCTCACCTGAAGTCTTATAACAGTTGGAAACGAAAATGATCGATGGACCATTAATTCATGCTTCAATAGTTGAGTAACAGCTCCAAAACTTGGATGGGAAGTTGTTGAAAACTCAATAGGAATTGAATAAAGAGATCAGGTCAAGAAGTAACAATAATCCGCTTCAACTTATGCGCAATCATCGCCTCCAATCTCTGAGAAAACTTCCACACCGCAATACTGCTCAAATAAAAACTGCCCATTTCTTATTGAATTCCTCTCTTCCATTGTCTTTTATTCTCTTTTTTTCTGTATATTTTCTGTCAGCGTAAACGAATGTGAGGGAATAAGACTAATATGCCCCTGTCTGATGGATGACGTCTCGTCGCTACGGGGGATAGAAGTGGACATCGGGTTAACGTGAATAAAGGGGAAGGCCTTTTTTGACGTCTGTTGAAGACGTTTTTTAAAAAGTCGATTTTGTAATATCAGAAAAAAGCTAAATTCGAATACGTAGTGCTCTGGGTGATTCGTGCCTTGGTCGTGCGCTGGTTAGCATTGGTGCTAGGTCCACCCTCGTGAACGGACGGACGTCCCAGCCCCGAGCCAATTCTGTAAACACGAGAAGCATTTATTTCCAATTCGCAAATGAGTTTAATTGGTTCCTTTTATCAAATAATGGTGGATGAAACTTAATAAAATTAATGATGACGTTCATTTTTTTTGAAAAAAATTAAAAAAAGTGAAGAAGGGCGTAGGAAAGGTAGATTATCTGGCCAATAATTATCAAGTTTATGATAATAACCTATCATATCATTTTTGTCTCATAAAATTTTATTTTTTAATATTTTTTATTATATTTTAATTGATGTAAAAATGCAAGAATATTTTTTATTCATATTTGATCAAAAAATGTTTTTAATTAATTGATGATGAATGATATAATTAAGTCCTATGTTAAGTTGATTTTTAGTAGAAAGTTTGTTATTAGAGCCTTATTTAACATTTCTTATTAAAGAATTTAGCCTTAGTATAATTAAGATATAAAATTTAGATTTTGACTAGAAGTTTTAATTTTGACAAAAGAGAAAAGACTAAAAATAGTCTTTCCATTTTTATTATTTTATAAACATATTAAAACTTTTAATTCTACATTATTATCCATCAATTGAAAGCTCTCTTATTCTTTTTTGAAAACTATGGAAAATTTACAAAAAAGATACAAATTATGTTTAAACTCTATTTTTTAATTAATTTTTTAATGTTTATTTATCCAAAAAATAAAAATTATCAATTTTGATATTTTTAAAATAGTACATAACATTTTTATATTTGCACTAGTATTTAAATAGTCAGAAAAGTCTTTTTTTAAAAAAAAGCAAAAACAAAAATTGGGACTTTGCCCCGAATACCTTTTATGTAATTAATTAATTAATAGACGCCCGACACGAGCATGGTATGAAACTGTCAACAGAGGAGGAAAAACGTCGTGAGGATGATAGGTGGAGCCCACATTTATACAAAAATTAATTAGTTTTTTTAAAGGAAAATTTTTTTATTTCGTTTTTTTTAATTTTGATGAATTACTGAAAACGGTAAAAACCAGTGAGGCGCTTTCTACTAAAAGTAAAAAAGCTTCGACGTCCTCTTCGAATTCAACCACTGTAAAAAAAGAAAAGGGATTCAACGAAGGTTTGTGATTCTTTGTTTCGTTTCGATTCTCGATTCCATTTTCGTCGGAAAGAACTTTAAATTTCGCGTTCGCCGATATAAATTTCTCTTGCCGAGGTGAGGAAACGGAGAAGAAAAATGTCGCTCCCAGTTCATTCCCTGACTTCCACCTTCTCTTTCACTTCTTCATTCGTCTTGAGTTTTTTCTGGTACCGTTTTTTTGGGGGGGGTTAAACCCAATCGTGTTAATTTTTATTTTTTATTTTTTATTTAAAAAAGAAAGAAAAAGATGATGATGGAAGTGGTGGAAATTTGGAATTGACGAGTCTTTGATGAGTAATCTTTAATATTGTTGTAGTAGTAATCGATGCAGTACGATCTGACATATATTTGTTTCTTAATTGACGTAGTTCAATGAGGAATTTCTTGACCTTAGTTTTGCTATGTTTTGAATGGTATATTTTCAGAACCTAATCTGTTTGATATTACTAGCTCTTAGTCCTCATGTGATTTGTTGTTATTTTTTATGAATCTTGCCTTATACAGTCATAAGTAGTCTACTTTGGTTCTTTGTTCGTTTATGACATCTTTCATACATTTGAGATCACTTGCTAGCACCACTATTTTGCCTTTTCTTAGGAATTCGCATTTCCAATTTTGCAGGTTGGAGGCAAGTAAAGTGTCTTAGCAATTTGTTGGTAACGATTGCGTCAAATGTTTGAGGCTGCTCAGCCTGCTCTCGTTTACTGATTGTAGGGGCGGTCTTTGGTGTGAAATGGTTGGTGTTTGTGCTGCATTCCTATGGTCTGTTTGATCTGAGATTCATATTTGCACTACTTAACACCATTCTAGCTTTCTGTTACAGGTCATATTAGGGAGATCTTTGGGGAAGGGGTAGTTAATTAATCATGGACGATTTTCTTGATCAAGTTTTCCTCACTGGACCTCGGTCAGAAGTTAGTCGTTCATCTTATATTGGAAGTGCTGCCGGCGAGTCAGATGGACTTCTTGTGGATGCCTTGAGAAATGCCCACGAAGAGCATGATAAAAACTTGCAAGTGAATGCATCTTCTTTAACATGGGAATCTAACGTCAATGCGCCTATGGTCGAAGAGAACATGTACCAATGGGTTGCAAAGGGGCCTTTGGATGACAAAATCCAATTGGATAGAATTGCCGAGACTGGTTTCAATGTTGAGTCTTTGAATGCGTCTTCTTCAGCTGGATATGTGCATTTGCCTAGTAACTTATCTGGCGCTTATGAATCCAATGGAAATGTCCCATCAGCTTTTGAATCATCTCTCAAAGAAAACCCTGTGTTCTCAGCAAATTGGCCTTCTCAATATGGAGCTGATCCTCTGCCTGCACCAATCATTGGAGAAGAGAGAACAAATGGTTATGGTTTTCAGGGTGGAGTTGTGGGAAGTGATGAAAGCATTACGCACGACAAACTTGAATATCTTGGCAATCTGTCGACAACATTAGTATGCTTATGCATTCTTATTATGCCTTATAGTGTTCCATATTATTGGAATTGAATTGTTAATTTCACAACCTAAAATATACTTCCTAACCTGTATTGCAGGATCAGGATGATCTACAGAAAACACATCTACTGAATTTCGCTGACAGGCATTTAGGGTTGTCAGGTGCAGCTGGAGGAATATATGCCCAACAGAAGGTTAGATAGGCAATTCCGATTTTTAGTATATATTTTAGTGTCGATTATTTTTAACTTTTTAATTTTCTTAATCGTTTCCTGAAACCTTCTCTTCTCCACCGATAGGTTGCCCTACCTGAAGAGACAAGCTCTGCTGCACATTATGGAAATCAGATAACTGTTTCAGGGTTTCAGTCCCCTACATCTGCTACAGTTGGTGGCCAGATAGCTTCAAAACCAAGAGTTAGGGCAAGGAGGGGACAGGCGACAGATCCACATAGCATTGCAGAGCGGGTCAGTTTTAAAAAAATTATTAGGTGCATCATCTTAATCAAACATATATTTGTAGTTTTATCCTTTTGTTCATTTTAAATACAGCTTCGAAGAGAGAAAATTGCGGGAAGATTAAAAAATTTGCAAGAGCTTGTACCTAACTCTAACAAGGTGTTTCCTGTCTCAATGCTTTGCTACCTTGTCATTGATTAGAAGCACATTATTTTGAAACAAACTGACAAGCATTCTATATTCATTGGAGATAGGCTTTGGATTTGTAGGCCACTTCTAATATGCTTCTACATTTTGTTGTATTGTCTTTTCTGTAGACTGACAAAGCATCCAGTCTTGATGAGATTATTGATTATGTCAAATTTCTTCAGCATCAAGTCAAGGTAGTGCATTGGTTATAAAATGTTCTGTTTTATGGTCATCGAACAATTACATTACATTATTATGTTAATGCTTATACGTATTTCATGAGGGTCAATTTCCATCTGATTTGCAGATTTTGAGTATGAGCAGGGTGGGAGCTGCAGGAGCTGTCCTTCCGTTAATCACAGATAATCAGTCAGAGGTGTGTTAGACAGTGTCTTTCCTTCAAGGTTTCCTAGTTTTCTCAGGCTTTGTTAGATATCCAATTGGAGATATTATGAAAATTTAAAATTTAGCTTTCCCGCTGTTTAAGCCACCTTTTTGTCATTCCAAGCGTGCAATTAGGGTACCTTGTACTGTAGAAGTCTAGAAGAATGCTAAGATTGTACATTAATATTTTGTCAATTTGCCATTGCCCTGATATTTCGAATTACTAAAGCTAGAATGTGCCAAATGTTCTATGTTAACTCGCAAAAATTCTCTCTGAAAGATTTTGTCAGCCACCATGATGATCTGTTTATTGTTTTGAAAAGATCTCTTTTTTGTTTTTATTTTTAAGCACTTTATTGGATGAGTACATGCTTACAAAGTTTTTTGTGATTGTTGTCGCATGGGCTTTCATTCCCTCAGGGTGCAAGAAGTCTTCTACAAGCAGCAGGGGGACATGTCCCGGATTCTCCACACTCACCAGATGATGTTGCGTTTGAGCAAGAAGTTGTGAGATTGATGGAATCTAATATTACATCAGCCATGCAATTTCTTCAAAGTAAAGGTCTCTGCCTCATGCCCATTGCTCTAGCTGCAGCCATGTCCAGTGGAAAGCTTCCCTCAAATTCTCAGAACTCAAATTGGAAAAACCCACTGCCAACGATTGGTGCAAACAGTAGTTTAACAGGTCTCCACGCCATTGAAAGTGAGTCTCACAAAGAGAGTGGACAGAAAATATCGATCAATGGCTGCAATGGGGGTGTTAAACCTGAAGTGCAAAAATCAAAGGAAAAGTAAAACTAGATTTCAGTATCTTCATAACCTTCTTTAGTTTTCCCTTCTCTTACCAGGTTGGTGCCTTTTGATCTACAAATTTATATAGTTGGTAGTCATGGCAAGTTCTGTTTTGGATGGTTAGTGTCTGAAATGGGATCGCAAAGTTTCCTATTTACTGAATTCCATCTCTTCTTTGTTTGAGGCTAAAAGTCAATGTAACATGTAAAGAGGTTTTTCCATTTTAATAAAAGAGGGGTTTAAATGGTCGAAAGCTATACTTCCACCTTTTTATGCCACCACAGTGTGAAATTGCTGGTCAAGCACACTACTCTGGTGTTTCTCACTGTGACTTGTCTGTAGCTAGATTTAAGCATTCTTGATTGTGGGACTATTTTTATCTTAACCGGTAAATTTTCTGCATTCATCCTTCAATTCAACTTGAGAAGTTCGTCCATGGAGAGAAAAAGGTAAGAGATATCTTGGCCCAAAGAGCTCTGCACAAGAGTCTCGAAAAGAAAGTAAACGAAATCTGTGCCTCGGATTCTACGAGATCAGAAAAATCTTCAAGTTCTTCTCCTAACCACCTTAAATCTCTCTGTGGTCTTCACTGCTCGTCTTTTGATTAAGATGTTCTTTTGGAAGTCGGGACCGCCAATGTCCTGATTTTTTGATGTAGGGATAACGGGGTTCGGATTGAAACAGGAAAGAATCATTTGAAGGACACTAATAATTTAGGCTGTAAGCCTTGTATAATAGAGTAAAAGCAAGCGAATACAATACAAAGAGAAGCTTGACCTTTAGTTCCCACATATACATCTCATAAGAAGTTTGAACTCTTCTGCTAGTTTATCAAAATTCACCTAACTATATAAGTCTCTGCACTGCACCTCTTCTTCTGAAGTTGGTAAAGTTACGTCAGAAAAAGAGAGAACAATTTGGGTATGAAAGTTTCTCTGTTCATCTAGCTTTAAGTACGATTATATTCCTTTGAAGTGTTGCTCAACTCAAGACAAAGCAACTTGGCCTAATATTCGATATTCCCGCATAACTCTCGAGTGGGTTGGATACCACTCTGGGAATCTCAACATCAAGCTACTACCCATATCCCTCTCCGCCGGTGTGGTTTAGCCGCCGGTGAGTTGCATGGGCGATGCGAAGGCGTCGTTGCCGACGAGTTCCTCCTAGCAAGCAGGGCTTCTCTTTCACTCATCTCGTCGATGAAAATTTGCTTATGCCGACAGTCCATGCTACAGTAGGCCTGGTCTCCCCTGCAGTTTTACCGACACATACCATTAACTCATCCTCGCCACATATTTCGAGGGAGAAGAAAACAAATTATGGATACACAATTGATGTTAATCTTAGCTCCATTAATTTCTCGACCCAATTAAGCTATTGGGAAAAAGTCTCGGGAATTTTGTACCTGTACATGTAAACGTCGTTCTCAGGGCATAGCTTCTTGTGGCACAAATGACAAGCTTGAAGGAAGCGGGAGTCCTGGCCAGCAGCCGGCCTGGGATGGCCAGAGGCGAGGACGGGCTCGATCCACCATCTGGCCACGGACTTGCTGATGACACAAGAGTAGTGCTCCTTGCCGGAGCTTGGGTGATGACCGTCGTGTACCAGAATCTGCAGTCCGACTCCCCTGTCACAGTTGACGGAGTTGGCCTGCAGCCTCCATGACCTGGCCATTACCAACACCACCCAGGTAGCAAATTTAATTAGTTGGCACGGATCTCCACCTTCCAAGAACTCTGA
The DNA here is from genome assembly GCA_033002965.1 of Piper betle. NCBI lineage: Eukaryota > Viridiplantae > Streptophyta > Magnoliopsida > Piperales > Piperaceae > Piper > Piper betle. Next base: position 9,413 of record JAURVB010013847.1, on the reverse strand, counting down.
ATTTAGCTAGGAGGAGTACTGCTACTAATTTGTATCCTTGGCATCGTTCATAATTGAGATCTGGGCAGACGGAGGCCGAGGCCTCACCTGGTGGGAAAGGAGATAATGAGCTACCACGGGGTGAGTGTTTGAGCTACGGGGGAGGTTGATTTTTAAAAGCATCCACGTTCACAAAGGAACTATCTCCTTTTTTCGCCTTTTTTTCTCTTCTTATTCTTTGGCTTTGGCTTGGCTTGACGGAGCCCTCTAATGGCTCCATCTTCTTCTGGGTCCGAATGATAATTATTTGCACAGGCCACGCAGAATAATATCCCTCTTGTAACCTAGCTTTTAGTAATCCCGACAAAGATGATACATTTTAAGGTGATAGTCTGTAACTAAAAAACTCGGTAAGTATTGAAGCATGAAACTTTGGTACTGCATCAAAACAATTACCGCATTAGTTAGTGAATGAATGCTGCATGGTTTATCGTAATTTGAGTCGGATCACTATGGCCATGTTAGCAAGCAGCCAAGCAGCTGCATTTTGCGTCGACAGACTGGCCAGTGGCTAAGAACAAGAGAGCAGATTTAATAACGTGTAGTGAAAAAGTATTTACCTCGTGCAGATAGCCGTCCAAAGATTTAATTATGAGAAGAAGGACGAGCACTGTCTCTACTCATCTGATATACGCTCATTCAAAACGTGCAACGCGAGGGAAGCCAAGAGAAAAAGTTTTATTTATTATTATTATATTATTGTAGTCCTTGGACGAAGGAAAGAGCACAGTAGCTTGCCCCCAAATTGTCTTATAAAATTGTGAGATATATTGATAACAAGCATGTCTGGCACCATAACTTGAAGCGACGGCTTGTACTTTGTGAGGGATATCAAGATAAGAAATGTTGGCAAAATATAGTCCCCGGACTACGCACAACTGTACATGCGCCAAGAATACTGTAAGGAAGAGATTCGTCAAACATTTCTGATCAGTGCAAATAGTATGCATGATGGTTACCAATATCATAATAAAATAGTAATAAGAAAATCAAATGCCAACCACCCATGCCAAGCATTATTTTTACACGTCATAACTCTATATATGTTATAGACGACAAAGATTAAACAAGGAAAAAATTGCTTAGCATGCCAAACAACACATGGACCATATCATTACAATGACCTCGGGCCGTGCATGTTTACTAATTCGCCCAAAAACGAGTCGCCAGTAATTAAGAAGCTGATGTCAATCAAAGCATTGATTATTGGCCTAAACTAAGAATGAGGTCATTCATTACGTAACCGCAATTGATTTATAATAAACAGTATTATCATTTAATTATGATAAATAAAAGGGGAGATTAGGAGGGAAGTCAAGTATGGGGGAGGGATGGGCCAATGTGTGCGAGTGGGGTGCCTTTTATTATTATTATTATTGTTATTTTAAGAGTAACATTATACCACGTTTCCAATGTCACTTGTCGCCTTGCCACATTTTTTTCTTTTTTAATTTTGTAGCACGTTGCTACATTTCTTGCATGCGCCGGGAGCGTAATTATGTGCACCGCACTGGTTGGTGATGAATGCTTGTTTTCGTACGTGTGGGGTCACACGTCTTTTATGCGTCAAAAAGGTCACTCGTATAATTATAGTTAGGGTTGCTAATTGAACGAGCTAGTTTGTGAGTATTTAGCGTTCGGCTCAGCTTGACTCGACTCGAAACTCGACATTTAAATGCTCGACTCGAACTCGAATCTTACGAGCCGAGTTTGAGCAAGGTCATATTCGACTCGACTCGACTCGGTTATAACTCGAATTCGACTTGTAGCTCGACTCGAACTCGACTCGATAAAATAATATAATAATATAGTCTTTATATTATATATATATATATATGCAATATAATTACAAAGAAACAAGATAGTTGAGATGGTAAGTATTCACCTTGATGACTTTAAGGTTGTGGGTTCAAACCACATTGGTCTCATGGGTCGAGCTCAAACACATACTCGAACTCGAACATGTATGTCTAAAACTCATTCGATTTCGAGTCGAGTTTGAACGAGTTTCGAATTATTCGAGCCGAGTTCGAATATATGTTGAGCTCGGCTCGCTCGCTCAATTAACACCCCTAATTATGGCACATTTTCTTTGTTTTATTTTACATGGCATGTGATTCGACTTTTCTATTTGTTGGATGGCCTACAATTTAGAGTCTCCTTCGCTGCCATAAAAATATATAAATCATTTAAAATTTTAAAATAGTCAATTTTAATAAAATTATTCACCTTTTTTATCTATTGAGATAAAAGAGAAACTTATTTTTATGTCATTTATATATATATATATATATATATATATATATATGTATATAACATTAAATATATCTACTCTCAATATTGTTGATTTTTTTAAATTTTTATGTCATTTACATTATTGTATACGAACCAAATCAAATAGACCCAATAAAAGCCATTGGTTGATAATTACTAGTGAAGTCATGATAAAATTTATAATGATAACAAAAGAAAACTCACTACTATTTGACGGGCAAAAAAATTGATCTCATGTCACTTATTATTATTTTACAATTTTACATTTGTCATTAAGAAAGTCCATATGCCCTGTACTACCCCGGTTCTGATTCACTAAATATCCATATCATAATTATTACAATCAAGTCAAACAATGATTAAATCGATTAATCTATAAGACTAAAAAGATAAACAAATCGAAATGACTCTCTTGAGGCCTTGAGAATGAAAGACATTACTAATTATATAAGAAAATACATCAAGCATAGATAAAAGTACAAAAGAAAATAAATGTGTGCTAAACACAAAAAATAATAGAAAAATGTTAGTAACGAATGTTGCTAGTCCAAAAAATAACTAATACAAACCGACAAGTAAAAACTAATTTTCACGTGGAAAGAAAACGATATATAATCTCTATGGGAACACTCCAAGGACATCTATAGAAGAGTCATCGAGCTGCAGACTCAATAATATCCCGAACTAAACTAATTCTATACCACTCTCGGCAAATGCCTCTTTCGACAATAATTGGTCTCACTTTAGAGACAAAAGGTATATATCTTAAGCCCTCTTTATACCTCCATATAATGCTTGACCAAGAGAATAATGACTACTCAAGCAGTCGCCTTTAGCACCCTTTGATACCACAAGTCTAGACATGTTTTATACACAATAGTACCCGTCTACTTTATGTCTCTCCGGACGTGAAGAAAGGTCAAGATGTAGAGATGTCAGAATTCTTTGGCAATGGAAAAACCCTTTCGTTAATCTAGAACCTGTTGCGACTTGTGTATTTATCCACTCATAGTATACATAAAGTTAAATTCACCAATTTTCAGATCACTGAAAACTCAATAAAAGTTACATATATAGTTGGGAAATGAATTATATAAATAGACTCGAAGGCAACGTGAGATGGAGCTAAGTTCAAAAACAATCTTAAGAATCTCATCCTTCATAGTTATTAATCACAAAAGTAAAATACGTGTAAATAGCCCATATTAAATGGGATCCGATATAACAGTTATTTAACACGTCCTAAGATTTGAAATTCAACTCCACAATAGAGTAAATTAACAAATCTGAGAAGAATTTTAATGGGCATGTGGTCCAAACTCCAAACATGATGTCACGTTTACGGTGAGCTCAACGTCTCGAAAATACATCGGAACCCACTCCTAAGTAAAAGACTGAAAACTCTTTATAATGCATGGTTGTGATGTGTACTCATATCAACAATAATAATACTTAAACAATCAAGCATTGCAAATGAAATAAACAAACAATGCATGACACGTAAATTGAGACATGCTAAATAAATAATTATTTAATTAATTAATTAACAATAAATAAAAATAATAGAAACTCGAAAAAACATCACAATAATAGCAAGTGACAACTAAACATGCATGAGAATAAATAGTTAATGAAATAAACTCACTTATCTTAAAAGAAAAATTATAAATAAATATATAGTACATCGGTCAAGAAATCATAATTATAATTATAATTATAAGAATACATGATTTTGCAACTAAATGCGAGTAAATATTAATACATACACGAGTTAGTAAATAAATAAATAAATCTTTACATAATTAAATGAATAAATAGTTAATAGTAATTAATCATGAATAATAACAATATAATTATCAAATGCATGAACACATCTAAACACGAGTAAATAATATATATGTGAGCAAATAATTAAATAAATAACTATTTAACTAAAAAATTAAATAATTAAATGAGATTTGATAAACATTAATGAGATAAATATTGATACATAAATATATCATCAATAATAATAAATAACTATATAATCATTCATCATGTATGACAATTATTTAAATAATAATAAATAAATAAATAAAATAAATAAACATATAAATAATAAATAAAAAAACACTTGCAACCTCAAAATATGTGAAATAATGTGAATATACATCTAAAATAATATATGGGGTCTTGAATTACCAAAAACGATCGAAAAACAATTCGGACCGAGCCAACTAGGTTAAATTGGACAGAGTCGGGCCGAGTTAGCTCGTAACATCCGAAAACAATTGAAAAAAGTGACTGAGTCAACTAGGTTGAATAAATCGAGTTGGGTTGAGATAACTCAATCTAGGTTAACTAAAATAGTGGGTTGGGTTGGCTGGGCAAACACAGATACAAAAACAGGCAAGCAGGCACGGGTGCAAGCAGGGGGACACATCTCGATGTGAATGTGACCAATCAGGCAAACTAGCCGGCGGTGCTCATCACCAAAAAACTCCAACAATGGCGAGCTTGTTGGTCCTAATCGACAAAGGAGATCGAGGAGAAGGTGATGGCGGTGGTGATAGACAAACTCCGACCATTTGCTGGGCAAAAAATAGTTGGAAAGGAATAAAATCGCTGTCGAGTATGGCGATGTTGCCGGCGGCGATCACGGCCATGACGAGGGTCGGGGGTGATCTCTAAATGTTGGCCTCGACAAGGGCAAGTTGTCTGGTGATCAGCCTCACCGGAAGAGGCTTGCCGGCACCAAAAAATGCCCTAAAAGTGTCAGTGGCTCTGGAAAATCGGCGAACAAAACACCATCAGCCGGCGGTGCCGGGGGTGTTGACGAGTATGGATTGATAGCTGGTTGTAAGGCAGTCATAATGGTGCCGATCAAATGGCCAGAGGCGAGCCGGAGACTTACTGAAGGTGACCAAAAGTGGCAGCAGCGCCAAAGGTAGAAAACTCTGAAATAGTGGGAGAGAAGAGCTAGATTTTTCTAAATTTGCTAGATGATCTAGATCTTGCCGTTTGGCGAGATCTTGTCATTTGACAATTCGTGGATGTGGTGGGGTCCACATAGGGTATATACAATATATATATATATATATATATATATATATGGTAAAAATTTTCCTATGCTGCAGCACAGGTAAGTTTTCTATGCTTGAATTTTTTTACAGCCGTCGGATTTCCATCCAACGGCTGTAAAAAATCCCGCGTTTCTCTGATTTCTCCCGCTTGTGCTCTGCTTCTCCCGCGTCTGCTCCCTCCGTTCATCCCACGACGCCGTGCAGCACACTGCCCGGATGATGGTGGGAGGCATCGGCATGGGAGTCCGGTGAGGAGGCGGTTGCGGAGTCCACCGTTGGCATCATCTCGATCGACGCCGCCGCCAACGCCGAATAAGTTGAAGGCTCTGTTTCTCCCGGAGTTGTGCTGCGTTGGTTCCTCTGTTTCTCCTGGGACGCCACGCAGCACGGCCGGCGGGACGCGTCGTCATGGGAGTCCGGTGAGGAGGCATGAGAGCATCGTTAGAATCGCCTCGATCGACGCCGCCAACGCCGTCGAAGTTGCCTGCTTTGTTTCTCCTGGAGCTGTGCGGCGGCGTTGGTTCCTCTGTTTCTCCCGTGACGCCACGCAGCACGGCCGGCCGGAAGAAGGCGGGAGGCGTTGGCATTGGAGTCCAGTGAGGAGGTGGTCGCGGAGTCCTCTGTTGGCATCGTCTCCATCAACGCCGCCGACGCCGATTGGCTGCTCTGTTTTCGTGCTCTGTTTCGCTATTTCTTCTCTGATCCGGCGTGTTCTTGCTGGCGGAGTCCGGCTTCGGTTTCTTCCGGCCGGATAGCGCCTCCGACGACGACCTCAGCGCTGGCCTCTCCTTTCCGGTGAGCGTTGGCTTCTTCCTCCTCTGATCCGGCTGGTTGCTTGTTCCTCTGTTTCTCTGCTCTGAACCCGGCGCGCTCTTCCCGGCGGAGTTCGGCTCCGATTTCTCCGGGCCAGATAGCACCGCCGACGATGACCTCGGCACTGGCCTCTCCGTTCCGGTGAGCATTGGCTTCTTCCTCCTCTAATCTGGCTTTGGTTTGTCTCATGTTTTGGGCTGGATACATTATGATACGAAAATTTGAGATGGTTGAAATTTGGTCCACTGCATTTGAGGCGATGAAATTTGTTCCAATTAAATTGGTTTTCTGTTATCGATTTAAATCGGATTGGCGGCGATCCGATTTAAAAAAGTAACGTGGCAATCGAGTGCGGAGTGGGGCGAGCTGCGAGGGCGGGGCCGGGCTGCGAGGCGGGGCGAGGCGAGTTGCGAGGGCGGCTTCGGGGCGGAAGGCGGGGGGGGCGACGGGGCAATAGGGCAACGAGGGTGGTGACGGGGCGGGACAGGGGGCGAGGGGGGCGACGGGGCGACAGGGCGGCGAGGGCGGTGGCAGCGGCGGGGGAGAACGAGGGATGAAATATAAGTGGCATTTTCGTAATTAAAAGTTGACTCGAGTCCGACTCGAGTCAAAAATAATAACTAACTCCAAATAATTTTAAAAAAATCTAAAAATATATTAAAAAATATCATAAAATATAATACGTATTATAACATGAAAATTATATCAAAATGACATATTCTATACTAATAACCCACTAATTTTGATTAAGTTGAAATTTTTGTATAGGACCGATTCAACTGAACCGATTCCTATCCGATTTAGACCGATTCCGATTCCGATTCAGACTCCTTCGAAAACCGATTCCGATTTCGATTCCGATTTTTACAACCATGAATTAAACTGGTGGCTTAGTTTTTTTGTTGTAGATTAAATATATAATCAGCGAATGGTAAATTTTTAATTGCAGGTTTTTGTCAATATTTGATTTTTTTTTTAGCAGGTAGATTGATAAGGCAACGCCGATGGCTTTGAAGGAGAGCAAGCCATTGTGAAATAGTTGGACGCCGGCAAGGGAATTCAATACCGAAAAATAATTGGTTTGGTCTTGTTCTTCAAGTTGATTTAGATTTTTCTATTTTGTATATCTGATGGAAGAAAATAGCAGCATTGGATATACTGACGGGAAAAATGTTAGTAGTTCCATGGAAGATAATGAAGATCAGATACATGATTTGTGGTTGACTCAACATGAAATGCAGACTACAGAAGAAGATTGTGTGGAAATTGAAGAATTTGACAAGATTAGTGAAGATTTTGACGAAACACAAGTTGAAGGTGAAGCCGTACAAATATCCGAATCATTTATAAATATGACCCCTTGTTTGGGCATGGAATTCTCTTCAGAAAAAGCAGCATATGATTTTTACAACCAGTATGCAAGAAGACAAGGGTTTAGCATTCGAAAGGGTGGGTTTTATCGTTCGAGAAAGACGAACTGTATCATATCTCGAAAATTAGTCTGTTCGAAAGAAGGTAAAAAAAATATGAATGACAAGAGGCAGATGGGGAGAGAAGTTAAAAGGCATAGAGAGACTAGAGAAGATTGCAAAGCTTATATGAGAATACATCTGAGCAAGTGTGGAGTGTGGAAAGTAGAAGATTTTTTGGACATTCATAGTCATAACTCCTCTACTCCAACCAAAGTTGGAAAGCTTCGGTCTCATAGTCGACTGTCTGAATCCTGCAAGAATATGATTGATTCGCTACATCAAACAGGAATGAGACCATCAGCCATCTCTAAAGTTTTGAATGCAACTTCTAATAGCATCAACATAGACATAGTGACGCGCCAAGCTTGCAGCAACCATCTAAAAAGCACCCATAAGAATGACGTTGGGCGACAATGTTTAAGTGTTATTAAATACTTTCAAGAGAAAAATGTGAAAGACAATGACTTCTTCTTTGAAATTGAATTAGATGAGAATGGAACAACCCAAAATGTTTTTTGGGCTGATGGGAGATCAAGGGCATCTTATATGAACTTTGGTGATGTGATAGTGTTTGATGTAACTTATAGGACCAATGCATTCTCCATGCCGTTTGCTCCATTTACAGGTATAAATCATCATCGGCAATCATCACTTTTTGGTTGTGCTTTACTTGCTGATGAGACAGAAGCAACATTCACTTGGTTGTTTAAGACATGGTTAAAATGTATGTGGGGAAAAGCACCTACTTCGATTATCACAGATCAAGATGGTGCAATGCGAAAGGCTATTGCAACTGTTTTTCCGAACACCCATCACAGGTTTTGCTCATGGCACATATCTAATAATGCCATGATTCATCTAAAACAGTTGAAGTCCAACCATAGTGAATTTGAGAAAGAATATAGCGATTGGATATATAGAAGTGATACAACCGCTGAATTTGAGGAGAAATGGAAGATTATAAAAGAAAAATACAATTTGGACAACAACAGTTGGTTGTCGTCCATGTATGATATCAGACACCATTGGATATCTATATACATGAAGGATAAGTTCTTTGCCGGTATGACTTCGAGCCAAAGAAGCGAGAGCATGAACTCATTTTTTGATGGATTTGTGCATTCACAAACCCCACTGGCAGATTTTGTGAGGCAGTATGATAGGGCGTTACAATCTCGTAGATTTGACGAGGAACAAGAGGATTTTAAGACTTTGAATTCCAAGCCTGTGCTATGTGGATACTCTCCTCTTGAGGCTGAAGCTGGGGCTATGTACACGAGAACAAATTTTGAAATGTTTAAAGATCAATTGAAAAGGAGCCAAGGATGCATTTACAAGAAAATCGGCGAGGAGAGTTCAATTACAAAATATGAAGTGTTTCCACATGATAATGCTGCTAAAAAACATGTTGTTGCATACCAAACTTGTGGACAAGTGAATGTCACATGTAGTTGCAAGAAATTTGAAAGCGAAGGAATTTTGTGTATGCACATTTTGAAAATTTTTCATAAGAAACAACTCTGCAAAATTCCAAGTCAATATGTGCTATATCGTTGGACAATTAAAGCTAGATATTGTTATTCAAGCCAAAGTGAGGATACCAACCTCATTCATTCCTCTACAAGTCCACTTACCCCATTGCAAATATGGAGATTTCGGAATATGACTATCCGATTACAAGATTTGGGAACAAGTTCAGATGAGCGATATCAGTTTGCATTACCACTTTTAGAAAATTTGGTTGAAAAACTTG